>LS488002.1:49705-158866 GCA_900490705.1 Pristionchus arcanus
TGCGGATTGCTGTTAAATATGAAGAAGTGTAAGATTATGGTAGATGAGATAGAGTACCTCGGTCACAGATTGACGAAGAGTGGTCTGCATATCGATGACCGAAAGGTCCAAGCGATCAGAGATTATAAGCGTCCTGAGACGATGTCCCAGTTGCAACAGTTTCTCGGGATGACGGGATATCACCGTCGATTTGTGCAGTCATATGCAAGGATAGTTCAGCCTCTCACACGATTGGTTGTTACTGCAGGAAGGAGATTACTGTGGACTGATGATGCTAATGAAGCATTCATGTGTTTGAAAGAGAGAATATCGTCTGCGCCAGTGTTGCAGCAGCCTGATTATTCAGGAGCAATGGATGGTACTCGACCATTCATACTCACGACCGATGCAAGTGGAACTGGTATTGGTGCTGTAATGAGTCAGAAGGGAAGTGATGGATTGGAGAGACCATTGTGTTTCTTTTCCAGAACACTGAGGGATTCTGAGAAGGGTCTTTCTGTGGTAGACACAGAGGCACTTGCGGTGTATGAGGCTGTGATTAGATGGAGATATATGACATGTGGAACTAAGACGATCATTAGAACTGATCATCAACCATTGGTGACACTGTTAAAGAGGAAGAATGTTGCATCAAGATTGTTGAGATGGGCAACCGAGTTGCAAGCGTACAACATCGAGATTGAGCACATCAAAGGAAAGACGAACGTTGTGGCTGATGCCTTAAGTCGAAATGCCAGACAGGAATTATCGGGAGAGAATAATGGATTTTCGGATAGTGTTGGTGTTGTCGTCAATGCGATTACTCGCAGTAGGACTGAAGCTGTGAGATTGGAAGAAGAGAGAAGGAGAAAGAGTCAGGAAGATTCAGAGGACTCTGAGAACCTGAAACAGTGGATCAATGATCAGAGCAAGGATGACTGGGTTGTTTCCATGCTTGAGAAGTTGAGAGAAGTTGATGAAAGGATGAGGGATGTCGCGGAAGAAGTGATCATTCCTGGAACAACCAAAAGAACAAGTCTTGCTGACTGGGTTGTTCACAAGGGATTACTGTATCTACTCGGTGTAGACCATGAGAGGAAGCTCTATGTTCCAGAAGGTAGAAGAGAGCGGTTCATTGAAGAGATTCATGATTCACCGTTGTCTGGTCATGTTGGTTCGAGAAAGCTCCATCAGAAACTTTCGAATGAAGTCTTCTGGGGTTCTATGCTCAAGGACATTCAATCTGTCCTCAGGAGATGCAAACGATGCCTTCTTGCGAATCCGCAAAAGAAGATGATTCCGCCGTTACAACCGCTGGTTGCTAATGATAGAATGGATGTAGTAGGCATGGACCTCATTGAGATGGGTCGAGGGAAGAATGGAGGAAAGTATATCGTGACAATAATCGACCACTTCTCGAAGTTCGGGGGTGCGTTCGCTGTCAAGGATAAGAGAGCCGAAACAGTGGCTGATGTATTCATAACCAGATGGGTATGTGAAGGTGGCCGTGTTCCAAAGACACTGGTCACAGACAATGGATCTGAGTTAGTGAATCAGATAATGGGAGAGATTGCGAGAAGATTCCAGATAGATCGGAAACTTACTCTGCCTTATCATAGCAGGGCCAATGGTCTAACTGAGCGTTTCAATCGCACTATCGTTGAGATTATGCGAAGGATAAAGATGAGAGATGATGAATGGGAAGAGGCACTTCCTTACGCGGTTTTCGCGTATAATTCCAGTCCTCACGGTGCGACTGGTGAGACACCGTCGTTCCTGATGTATCTGAGAGATGAGAAACTGCCGAATAGTCAGCTTCCTCAGTCGAACCCTGCGTATACGGTAGACATCGATGTGGATGACTACAAGAGACGAATGTGTTGGATGATGGAAAAAGCAAGAGCTGTTGTATTGACTAAATTGGATAATGAGAGAAAGAACATGAAGAAGGTTTATGATGAAAAGAATAAGAACAATATGAATATTGTTCCAAGGAAGGGTGATCGAGTCTATGTGAAGGTTGAGCCTAAGACTGGAGACATCAAGAAGATGATGGCTCATTATGAAGGTCCTTATCGAGTGGTCAGTACAAGTAACACTACCGTTACTGTAGAAAGGGCAGATAATGGATTGGAGAATGGTAGAGATAGTGATAAAAGAGTGGTACAGTGGGATAGAATCCGGTTAGTTCCAAGGGAAAAGGGAGCACCAGAGAAAATATTGGAAGTGAACGCGGTAATGCGCGACACTGAAGGAAGGGAAAAGAATGGTTCTATTTCCAGGCGAATCATTGGAGTGTCGAACTTGCTGCACCCAGATCACGTCTGCGAGCAGTGTACGGCCAAGATGAAGCTCGGTGATTACATCGGGGATGCAAAGCCATTCAAAGTCTCGGAGGTGACATTCCGGACTTTGAGAGAGCTGGCTTCATTGATCGATCTGAAGGAGGATTGGAAGAACCTATCTCCATTGGAGGCTTACAAAGCCATGAGGGATAAGGCGGATAAGAAGGAAGAGTCGTCGAACTCATTGAAGATGGCGTACAGGAAAGGAACCTGCATGCATAGAGTGGAGGAGAGTATCAAGATTGCCGCAGATGGGGTCATCATCCAAGATGAAGAAGCGAGAGTGGGAGACGCTATTAGTGAGGTTCTCGCGAGAAGAGGTGGAAGAGCGTCGAGGAAGAACTGTGTGGTCATGGTTCCGGGTGATTCATGTCTCCTGAAGGCCTCTGGCACACTGAAGGAGGTGGAGTTCATGAGTTAAGAAGATGAGGTTGGATTCGGATCTTGCCTAGAAGGCATGAAGACTGCGGGAAGTTTCCCGAAGTCAGTGGTGGTGCTATTGAAGTCTACTTTGGATGCTGCGACGCTCAAGAAGATGAAGGACATCTGTGAAGCCATCGCCCAGACCCAGAACATAACCATCTACGTGGCATCGGATATGCTCCCTGCGAAGGCAAATGAGCTGAAATCGGCATCTGTTGCTGCCACTCAAGAGATGCTAACTCAGTGGAGAATGGAGAGGGGATGCGTCGTCAATCTGGTGATCATCTCCGCGATGAGTGGACTTCTCTGGAAGCATCACACGCTCTGTTCGCTGTTCCCATTGCTGAGGAAGGAGTCCAAGGAGTCATTTGAGAAAGCCATCAAGTTCTTGATTGATGGAGTGCCCATGTCATTCCCACTGGAGACTGAAGTGGAGAAGGAACGACCTATTCTTCATGGAAAGAGACACATGGATGGAGGATCAAGAGGTGGACGAGGCGGCAAGCAGAAGATGACGTCGATGAATTGTTTCTACTGTGACAAGCCGGGTCATTTCTCATGGCAATGCCAAAAGAAGAAGGAAGATCAAGAAAGAGGATCAGAGTGAGGACACTCTCTTCGCAGGACGGGGGCGTGTAGAGGGAACGCTTTCCCTCTTATATTTCTGTGAATTTAATACATATTTTCTCAATTGTCCGACTCGGCGATTTTGCATTCATTGTTCCCTCTCATTTGTTCCGATCTATGATTTCCCTGAGCTCCAGTTCCATTACCATAATTACGAACGACTGATTCTCAGAAAAGGATTCTCATCGAATGAGTTCTATTGCTCGAATTACAAACCGTACCATCACCGAATAACCCTTTCAAAAAATGGAGCACTTTTCTTTGTCCTGATTTGCGAAGGGAATTCGATTTTTAAAAATTTAAATTTCGAAAAATTACGTCCCTTGATGTTTCCATTTCACTCATTAAATCAGTGATCGCGGAAACTTGAGGCAAACTGTGTAAGGCACTGAAAGAATAAGTAATTGAACAACGGAGTGCGCCCGAAGCTCCGCCTCCTTTGCAGCTCCTCCGCTCCCTCTTCCTAACCCGTCGCGTGCAGCACGCAGTGTGCTGTAGAGGGAACGCTTTCCCTCTTATATTTCTGTGAATTTAATACATATTTTCCCTATTTAAATAATTAAAAATAATTAAATCGTTAATTAATGGTCAAAAGACAAATATTATCACACACTGAAAGTAATCACATTAGTCCAATTATTTGAATTTACCTTTTCCCGCCAATTTCCCCGCCACCCTTGGTTGAACCACGCAGACTGAGTATCTGCGCAGAATTTCGAATTGTTTTAGGAATCGATATTTTCTTGTTAGTTTTTTGCCTAGCTCGCCGTTTTTAAGCTTGTTTTTGTTGTTCTTTTGTTTTGTCAGCTAAGTCTAATAAAAGGCTATATTAAACACTTCCCCTGTTGTCTCTCCGAGCTTTGGTGGTATTGGGAACTCTGGGGAAAGTCTTTTCTATTCCTTTTGTGTCTGGGGTTGCGTTGGCCAGTATTTCTGACTCGCACCTCGTCCTCTATTGACTTCGTTGACAATCTTCTTGACTTCAATCCTCGCTTGAATTCTTCTCGTGTTTCCTTGTCGTGTTTGGCGCGTGGACGATCGGTGGTTTGGTAATCACCGCTCGTAGAGGAAATCGTGGTTTGATAATCACGTCGTGAGCTGGTTTGGCAATCAGTTCACGCACAAAGAGAGGCAGTTTGACAATTGCTACGCAGTTTGGTAATTGCGGCCCGGTAGTTTGATAATTACTGGGTTCAAAAAGGGTTTTGGCGATAGTCCATATTGTCCATAATCCCTACAGTGCCTACAAGGCCTTTCAACGAGGTACAACCTTAGGAAATTTACAGGGGTCTTTTCGCCCACGCAGGGCTCCAGTCCCCGTCTGTCCCCTGGTTGCTCGCACCCGAACCGGTACTCCCGGTTCCCCGTGCTAACCAAAAGCTTGGGCAACTTTTGGCATGCAACCACCGGCGGACGTGGGGCGATACTTATCCGAACCATGCTGGCTGTTTCTTTTTGCTATTGACGCAGATCACAACTGTAACTGAAGATCATGCATAGGCTCGATAAATCTCCTGAAGCCTGAAAATTCCGAATCCCACCCGCTCATTTGTACCCCCTCAACACCCACGTCCGTCTGCAGTATTCCCAACGTAGTGAAATGGTTGACGGGCACGTCCGTCAGATGGTCATCATCGTCGTCGCTGTTGAAGGAGGCGACGTCTTTCATCAATCCTATCCCCTTTCGTTTTTATCTCCAGATTCTGTCACGATACCCATCCCCTTCTTCAAGGCTTCTGCCCTGATTAGAAAGCTATAATCAGCCCCAGAATTTCATGTCTACGTCCCTTTCCGACCACGCCCCTTCTGCAGCTTATCTATCAGTTTCACCCACGTCCGTCTGCAGTATTCCCAACGTAGTAAAGTGGTTGACGGGCACGTCCGTCAGATGGTCATCATCGTCGTCGCTGTCGAAAGAGGCGAGAAGGGCGGGCGAGAGAAGGGATGCGGACTGGAAAAATCGATTCAGAAATATTATCGAAATTATAAAATTTTGACTCGAATTTATTCTAAACAACCAATATCAGTGTAAATTTTTCCTTTTTCATCTATACTCGCAAAATGAGTGAACTCGCCTTCAGCTGCGGCTGCTGCTGCATCCGCATGCGTCCCGGCAGCCAGTACGCCTGAAAATGGTACTAATCGATAGTTGCGTACGGTTGAAATTGGTATCGATAATTCAGTACGGTAGCATTACGGTATGTACGATAATAGTTACGGTACCGATCGATAATTGAGTACTGTAGCATCGGCACTAGGTCGGATGAGAACATTCGGATGATAACCTACTGGATGAGAACCAACATTTTTCGTTTTCTTTCGGATGTGGGATTGTGAACTTACTGACAAAATACTACAACGCTCGAAAAAATTTTTAGTTCTCATCCAGTAGGTTATCATCCGAATGTTCTCATCCGACCTAGTGCCGTAGCATCACTGGCTAAGTTGGTTATGGTAACGACGTCATAGATGAATTCGGCATTATTTATTACGTTATCAATCGATCGATGTGTCTGGCTACGGTAGGACAAGATAGCCTGTCACTTGTCAATTCATTTGTCAACACTTGTCAATTCACTTGTCAACACTTGTCAATTCACTTGTCAACACTTGTCAATTCACTTGTCAATTGTCAATTGAAGAGACGAGCAGTCACCTGGGAGAACTTGCTGTGCAGTAGATTGACGAAGAGCGAGAGGACGGCCAGCCCGATCAGAGTGTAGGAGATGAGAGCGAGCAGGGGAAGGGGATCCTCTGATATTTGAATATTTGAATTCCCGCCAATTAATTCACGGAATTGATGGCGTAGTGCAAAAATGTCGTGATTTTTGCGAAAAAATACACTTTGATTTTTTGGTTAAAGTATGCTTCAGGAAGTATCTTTATGTCTTAGGAAGTGGTTCCGACAATTTTGAGATGATTGTGGTTTGCAGTAACAGAAAACGAGGCGGAAACAAGAAAGAGAGACACGCGCGAGCGTCGCCTCGCCTCTCTCTCCCTCTCCCCGCACTTTGCATCCCGTCGCGTCTAGCACACGCCGCGCCTATGAAGTCTCTCCTTTCCCTCTCCAATTCGGTTTATACCCAGTATCTCAAGGTACGCTTGGGCTTCCGACCAGATTTTCTCTGTGTTGGACAACCAACAGTTTTTGGGCAGCTCTGCGGGGGATTTCCCGAGAGCAAAAAAATACGAGAAGGTTCCTGTAATTTTAAACTGTCATGGCTCTTGTCAGAGCACTGATTTCTAAAGTCTTTCAAATTCGTAAAAATCAGACATTTTTACACTACACCTCAATTCGGAAAAATAATTGGCGGTAAAGATCAAAATTCAAGCATTTTAATTACACCTCTCAACTCGATGTGCCGCACTCCCGTCGTCGTAAGGCAGTTGAACACGTGATAGAAGGCCACGGTGGCGTTGAGGTGGGGCACGTGCCTGTCAGGGTTATTTCAGTCACACATCTTCTTTTCTTTCTCGGGCCCCTTCAAATGATTGTAGTCGGTTCAAGTATGTTTCAGAATGGTTATTTACCAGGAAATTTATTTACTCTTCAGTATGACGGACGTGTGTAATCTATAATACCCTAAAGAACTATTTCGTGTATTGTGTCCACTGGCTACAGTACTCAACTGCTACAGTAACCATCTCGCACTCAGTTCCGTATCCAGTAGACCGTGAACTGCCGTATCCGACGAATAATGAAACTACAGTAACCCACACTCACCACCGCACGATCAATCTATACCTTACCGGCTAGAATCGAACTACCGTATCCGGTAATTGTCGTCCTACCGTAACCCCCGCACTCACCACCCCACTATAAACCTACCGTATCTGCATAATATTCAAATGCCGTATCCGGTAATTGTCGTCCTACCGTACCACACACACTCACCATCGCACGATCACCGTTCCGAGCGTGGCCCAGCCGATAAGGGCGAAGATTGCGATGGCGACCTGTTCAAGATTTGGAATTGGGCGGGTAACGGATGGTTTGGGCCTCCATTTTTTTCTCGCATTCTCTGGTTAGGAAGATGTGAAAAGGAAAAAAATGCGCCGGATTACGATGATCTCCTGTGAAGAATTTGGTAGATTGTGGTATGTTTGGGCTTTTTTTCAGTTTTTGTTGGTTTTTTTTTAGGTTTGGGCCCCAGGGATACATCGCATTTATCAGTATTTCGCAGTATTCTTAGCTTCTTGCAGAAGATTGAGAACGTCGATATCAAGAAGTCATCAAGCACCGATCTTTTAGTTCACGAGCAATGAACGGAATGTGTTTCATAGCGCATAGAAGGGGTAGTGTGAATGGGTATCGACAGTCATGCTCTCTATCTTTTCTCATAAAAAATACAAATCGTGGCTCTAGATATTGGATGGAATAACTATGTTTCGTTTACGAAAGGGATGGCTGAATTCTCGATGGACTATCTCACTGACCGGTATGCTCAACATCCTTTCACTGTGCGCCACTCGATAATCCCGCTTCCGAGTACGGTAGTCATGCAGGGAGTGGAATCGGGTCTGGGAGTATTGATTATTAGGGGTACGGTTACCGTACTAGGGTAGTGTCTGAAGATATTGATTTTCAGGGGAAACGGTAGTACGGTAGTCGTGCAGGGAGTGGAATTTTCTGGAATACGGTAGTGTGATGTCGATTATCAACTACATACGGTAGCCATTAAGGGAGCAGTAATTGATTTTGTGGATACGGTAGTTCACAATATTGATTTGACTACAGTAGTCGTGTGGCGTGCACGTTTTTTACAATCGATATTTGGGTACGGTAGCATGTGATCTTTGATCTCTTCACCTCCAGATTCTGCTCGCTCTCTCCACGCAGTGTGCAGAAGCGGAACGCTGCCCAGCAGGCTTCTGCAATCGATGCTCACAATTAGAATACGGTAAGAGACGGTTACGGTAGGATGATGACATGTTGCGCATTTTACCAAAAATTGAGTACAATATGAGCCGATTACGAATGAGCGATAGTGCACTGTGCATTTTGCACACCACAATTTCAAGAATGGTATGTTTCACCGCGTCTCTTTAGTCAAGTGAAAGAGTTTTCAACAGTATTCCTCCGAATATCACTTAACCACCAACAATGTAGAATATTTGTGGGTGCATTCGCACAAGCAGATGCGCAATTCCAGCCAAGTTATGGTGCGGTATCGCATGGATACCTCTGGTATTTCTCACCTATTAGGCCACCTAATATCTCACCTAATTGCGTATCTACTAGTTCGTGGCCTATTTGGTGAGATATTAGGTGGCCTATTAGGTGAGAAATACCAGAGATGGTGGGATTACGGTAGTCTTACCGAGCCACGTGCAGGGAAAGTAGAAGAGCTTGGCCAGCAAGAAGGAGAGGTCCTTGATGACGATGATTGTGAAGGGAATGCCTGCAATTTAGGATGCTCTAATTCGAAACTAGACTCTAGTTTCGGCTTGCTTGATAACGATCTGCCAGTTTGCATCTTGATAGTGGTACTTTTCAGGACGAAGAATGCATCGATGAAGAATCTACGACGAATGAAGAGACGATTTCTTCACAGCAGTCACCATACAATTTTTTTTCCGCTTTCATCATAGTTAATTCTCACCACTGACCGAAATCAGCATGGACAGCGCTCTTCATGCCACTTTTAGCTAGACAAAATCGGACAAACTCGAGACTATACTCTAGTTTCGATGCTCACCGATCGCCGAGATCAACATCGACAACACTCTTCCTGCGGGCGTGGCCGGGTACGAGGCCGAGCCGAGAGTGGTGATGGAAGAGAATACCTGTGTGGTCGAATTTTGAACAACTTCAGCATCCAAATTCGAGACTAGACTCTAGTCTCGACGCATCCTCTATCTCAATCCTCATTCTCACTTTGTGAACACGACAAGCGTGATCGGGTACGTTTCACGACGCCTACTTGGTTGGAGGGAGGCGGTCAGATGTATTTGTATTCACAGAACTATGGAAAAATATAACTCACAAACAGCAGTGATCCTCCGAAAGTGTGCGGGATGGGGTGCAACGGTGGTCTGAGGCGGAGGTATTTCTGGAATACGGTCGGTTACGGTAGTGAGGTCGGGTACGGTGTGATCTTTGATCTTTGATCTTTCAAAATCACCTCATAATTTTCCAACTGTTCGTTCATAATGCCCATGAGTGCGGATGACTTCTGCGGGTTTGCGTAGATGAGGAGGACGGAGTTGTTGAAGAGACGGGGGAAGAGCTGGCGATGAACGAATCTGAAGAAATGTAAATGTACTTGAAAATAAAAATATTGTTGGGAGATTGGAATGTAGCCGTTTCTTCAACAACTGCGAGCTGTTGTTTGTTTGGAAGACAAGCTCTAGTGCATTTTCAGCTTTCTAGCTGCCGGCCAGCTGAAAATTCTATGAAATAGACGTTGATATTGTAATAGCATCGCTGGAACACTTACGGTTATGTATTTGCCGAGATACATCAAATTTGAAGGTGCAAGAAGAGGCAAAAGCGCGAGCGAGATCTCCTCTCCTCTCCCCCCGCTCTCCTCGCGCAACCTTACCCGTCGAGACTAGCACACGCCGCGCCTATGAAGTTTCTTTTCTCCTCTTCCAATTCGGTTTATACCCAGTATCTCAAGGTACGCTTGGGCTTCCGACCAGATTCTCTCTGTGTTGGACAACCAACAGTTTTTGGGCAGCTCTGCGGGGGATTTCCCGAGAGCAAAAACTCTCTACTTTGTTGTAGCTAATGTCTAGCTTGAAGAATCCTGTAGAGCCCCTCTGGTTTCTCCCATCCACTGGATAACCATTACCTGAGCCACTGGCTAGGGTGCATCCAAACCAGTGGCTGAGGTAATGGTTACCCAGTGGATGGGGTAATGGTTTTCCAGTGGATGGAGTAATGGATATCCAGTGGATGAGGGTTTTGGTTTTCCAGTGGATGGCAGAGTACGGTAGATGGGCATAGTTAATCGATAAGTGTATGAGCCGTCGCCATACAGTAACCAACACACACGTGGTGAGACCACGAGTGGTTAGTCACATTCAAAATGCGATCCTCCAAGTGATCGCAGGTAAGACAACACTCGAATGCGACCCAGATGACCAGATGATCCAGATGACCCAGATGACCAGATGATGGAAGGGACCTTATAGGCAAGGTGTGTGCTAGCGTCGACGGGTAAGCACGGGGCGCTCTAATGGTTCACCAGTGGATGGAGTACTGGTTTTCCAGTGGATGGAATGCTAGTGGATATCCAGTGGATGCGGTAATGGATATCCAGTGGATAGCCCAAACTCCGCCCACTTTTACTGGCTTTTCAGTGGATGGGAGAAACCAGAGCCAGTGATCACTATCACTATTTTGTTGATTGGTTTAGCTAGAAGTTGGCTTTCGTTTGGTACCCGTATTCAATGACTAATTCCCAAAGAGTTTGACCAACCGATCAAACCGTAGACCTTACCTATTCCGATCCGCGCTCATGGTAGCCAGATGCCTCGACCGGTAAGTCCTCGCCTGGATGGACTCGGTGAGGAAGAAGGCTGTGGTCGAGAGGAGAATGAAGGCTGCAATGGGTCAGATTGTGGGGTACGGTAGGGCAGATTCATGATTGAGCCTCTCATTCTCTGCGCAGAGCGGGGAAACTGAAGAGTAAGCGTCTGTCTGTCGATGGCTAGGATTGGAGAAAAAAAAAGAGTTTCAGTGCATCATTTAATGCGAAGTGAATCTGTCTCAGCAGTGACAGTAAGATTCTCATGTGAACAAAAAATGACTATGGTTCCACCTGTATACGACAGCAACAGTAGCAACAGTAGGTGGTACTTCTGGTTGAAATTTTCAGGTATTCATCCTCCAAGCCCTAACGATTCACCAATATGGTCTGGGGATCTTGGCCAAAAAATATAAGCTGTATCCGAATGTCTACCTGTGTACGACAGCAACAGTAGCAGATGCGATAGGTGATACTTTTGGTAGGCATGCTTGACCCAGATGATCAGACGGACTGCTTGACGATTCGTGAGACACATCTGAGGGTACGGTAGGTCCTGGATTACGGTAGCTTTCGGATTACAAGATGTACTGTAATTTAGACCGGGCTTACAGATGCACACACAGTCGAGGGGGAGTGCTAGATAATTACCGTAGCCCCAGAACACACTAGAAAATAAAAGTCGGGCGGCACAGAGAAAACGCGCGCGCGTGAAATATGTGGCTGGAAGAAGAACCCACTGAAGGGGGCCAGAGAAGGGGATAACTCAACGAGAAAAAGCATGGCAGTCAACTTTTCTCGGGGGGGAGAATTCCGGCTCCGCCCGCTGATTTCCCGGCTCCGCCCGCCCTTTTCTTCGCTCCTCTCGCCCTCCCAATCTCGACTCGCCCAAGATGGATGCTGGTCCCGCGGGAACAGTGATAGCGGGAAGGGGAAGGGGGAGGGATGTATGTGACAAGAAAGCATGATGGCCCGCCGCGCCGAGGCAGAAACAACCACACTCATCAGTTATGTGACTCTTGTTTTGGGCGAGATTCTCGGCAGATAAGGAATATGGCAGGGAAGTGAAGCGGAAATGATGTTGCTACAAAGAATTGAAACATCATAAATATAGATTTAAAAATAAGCAAAAATAATAATTGATTTGGTTACGGTAATGAAAAAGCAGTCCTGACGAACAGCGTGCGCTCGGGCGAACAGACGAACGCGACGCGTCGAACGTGCGTCGCGTGCGCTCGCACTTTTGCGCGATTCGCGACTACTGTCGCGTCGTTCGTCCTTTCTCTCCCCTTTCTCGCTCCGACCCATTCCAGTCGCGTGACATCATCGATTTTTTTTGCTGCTGCGCACTTACTCATCAGGGCTCGCTATAAAAGGCCGATTTTCGTTACATCGACGTACTTTCCCTGTTTTACCGTGCAATGGATCTGATAGTATTTCGTGTTTGTAAACTATTTTATATGCATTTAAGTGATTTAAGAAATGGATCCGCGCGACTCGGAGCTGCCCGACCACCCGGAGGACCCGTACCCGCCGGCGGATCAGCAGGTACCGTCACTTTTATTATTTGAAAGGTCAATGAAAGAGAGTTAGTAGTTCTATCAA
The DNA here is from genome assembly GCA_900490705.1 of Pristionchus arcanus. NCBI lineage: Eukaryota > Metazoa > Nematoda > Chromadorea > Rhabditida > Neodiplogasteridae > Pristionchus > Pristionchus arcanus. The sequence continues at coordinate 62,160 of LS488002.1, forward strand.
AAGCACCGAATATTGAATGATTCTGGCCAAATTATTGTTATTTTCAATGACCTATCTTCTACTGATCTGCTGATGATAGGGACATCAAGGATATCGAAGTTGGGAAACATGAATTCACCTAGGTGTTCGCGTTTGTATTTTTTTTGTAGTATGAGGAAACAAGAAACTCGAACGGTCCGTGCGAATGTGGATCAATATGCAGTTTATCAAAATAGATTTGCGAAAGTTCGAAAGTTCGGCGAAAGTTCGAAATTTGTCAGGTGCCCCCGCCAGCCGATGAGGACGCTGAGGACTTTGTGGAGGATGAGCATGAGGAGGACGATGAGGGTGAGTGTACGTATGGACTATTTATGTAATTAACTTAATTTAAAATGCCCCCCCCCCTGTAATATCTGATTGAGGAATACATAGCTCATTAGCAGTTTAGAGAGTAGTAGCCCCGCCCCGACATTTCCTTGTTTGGTGGGACTATTAGCACTACTCTTTTGAGCGTGCTTATCACCTACAAGGTTCGATTCGAATTTGCGGGTAAGCAGCGATGACTACCATTTGAACATTTTAGCTGTTTTTCCCAAGATATTCGAAATATTGTGTTCTTTGCGTGTTAATGATAGTTGTATTTTCCTTGGAACTCCTGGAACGCTGGAAGTTCCAACATGGAACCAAAACTAGTTAGGTTAAATCATATTTTCGATAATTAAATAAATAATATTAATTAAATAATTTCGCAGCAACTTTGGACGAGGAGGAGGCGATGCTGGAAGACGACGACGATGAGTTGGACGATCTTGAGGTAGTTATTGATTTTTTTTATTAAGGAGGATAGTTTTTTTTAAAAATTGATTTTCGACATAAAATAGAGCTGTGATAATCCAGCCTGTGAATCTTCTCCTATTTCTGGTTTTGCGTCCAGTTCGTTATTTCCACATAGTTGTCCTCCGTCACTAGGTGAAAGTCGGTTTCCCGGTTCAGTCATTGTTCGAAGGTTTTCGGAAGCGTTGATACCGTCAATAGCTCTAAAATTAAATTGTAATGAAAGTGTATTCGCAGGCCGAGGCCGATCTGGACATTGAGGAGCTGCGCAAGAAGTACGGCTACGGCGCGCCAGGTTCGGTTATTTTGATTCGAGTATTTGACACTCCTTTGCTTCTCCTAGGATGACTTTCCTAGTTTGTAACCAAGCTCCGCCCACCTTGACTCCGCCCCCTTCACTAAGGGGCTTCGTCACCATACATCACTTATATCACTCTACACAGGTGATTACTAAGCAGTCTAACCCTAAGCCTAAGCAACCTAAGCACTTTCATAACAAATACACTTTCATATCTACCCTCCATAGGGGGGAAGGACGGATGGGGGCGGGGCTTGGTTGCCAACTAGGAAAGTGCCGATGACTGCTGGAGCTGGCTTCCTAGGGTCCTTGACCATCCAACGCTAAAAATGATTTGGTGCATCGTATGACTCTTCATTCCAATTATTAGTGATGCAGCTGTGATCATGATTTAATTTTTCACTTCAATTATGCAATTAGTAATTATAATATTAATTTCAGCCCCATCTGAGGATGAGCCGGGCATTTCGTCTGTCGCTGATGAAGCAGAGGAAGAGGAGGAGGAGGAGGAGGAGTTGGAGGTGCCCTTCAATAATGAGGTAGAGAGGTCGGGAGGTGCGTTCTAGACGCGCCAAGATAGAAATACGGAATTGTTAATTATAATCTCAGTGTTCTGAAGTAGCATTTTTTTGGATCGCCATCTCCCACATTATTGCGTTGAAAAAAGTCAATTGGGGTATGGCCAGCTGTAGTGGCGGAGATGTGACGGGTCGGTCGGAATATTCTTGATGGATCGATCTAGTCGAGAATCATTACACGATATATTGATAGAAAATGTATATGTTTTTGAACACTTACCTCGCTGGAGTAAGTGTTCAAAAACATGATTTTTTCATGAAAAAACATGAAAAACATGATTTTTTTTGTAAATGTGATTTTTTCAAACCCAAGAGTACTGCCGATTGAAACAGAAGAGTTATGTAATCTAAGTATGGTAAGTGAAGCGCGCCATCAGCGGGATGCTCTGGCGATGGCGTCCCCATCGATTTTTTTTAATCCACTGATCACTAATTCGAAATGTTTGTGAGCTACATGCTAGATAATCAAGTAGATTAGTAATCATTTCACCGTACTGGAGGGGGGGGGGGCTAATTTACGACTTAATGACTAATTCGAAGTGTTTTTAAAGATTAAAATCTCTAAATTTGTAGGCGATCGAGTCCGCTGCGAACAACTACTTTGGTGTGGAGAACGAGGCGGAAGAGGAGGACGTGGACTACGAACCGCCCGAGAAGAAGGAGGTACGGTATTGATACTGTAGGTTGGAGTTGAGTAGAATACGGTAGGATAAGGTAGATGAGGATAGTGGAAGCTAGAGAAAGTTGAAGAATTGTAGTGGTCTGGTAGGATGGCGTAGGAATAGGGAGATTGAAATATTAATTGGATGGGTTACTGTAGATGAGGGTTGCGTAAATTGTTGTAAGTAAAATGAGTGTAATAAATCGCCCGAGATTAAGGAGGTGTTGTATTTTGTTGCGAAATAAGTATTCCAATCGACTCAAATAATTGGAGAGTCGCTATCTTTCCGCGTGACATAGTCTGAGTGAAACATAGACCATGCGACTGTTGTTTGGCCGAAATTTTTAACGATGAAAATTCAAATAATATAGCGGCAGAAAATGAACATGATCAATGCAATTCAATAAGCCCATTTGCAGTTCCAAATCCGCGTGGACCCGCTGCTGTACCAGGCGGCGGTGCCGGAGAGCATGGAGGGAGGTGAGTGATAGAATATTTATTTTTTTTATTGTGCCTAATGTTTAAAAAAAAATTGGTTTCTGCTTATGTATGATTGAGGGATGTGATTTTGAATTTTCTTAGCCTTCGCCATCAGAACATTACCAATAGCAAACGGTTGAGCGAGGTTTTATGTAGAATCGGTGTGGCCAGAATGCGCATACTTAATTTATTTCTTGTGACGAAGACTCGAAATGAGCAAGATGGTGCATTCGTGCTGCGGAGTTTCAGTTTAGCGAGATAGTTGGGGCTGCACCGATATTTGGATTGTTCAATCAATTTGTTAATCTCGGCTTGCAATTAAACTACCCGGATCTCATTAGTATTATGTAGAATCAGGAGGGCAGTAATCACGACACCACAACTTTTGAGTGATGGTAACTCTTGATATTCGTGCAACACCTATGACTTTTGTATAGATAGGCGAGGATTCCATCAATTGGTTGTCGTTGAACAGCATAGTCAAAAGAGAAAGGGTAGACGAATTCGTGCTGCGAGGTGTCCTTTTGCATAACAGAGTGAGCGTCTTGGTAATTCTGTCCCGTTGTACAGTGGAAAACAAAAATATATTAATAATAATAGTAACAATTGCAGTGACGCCGTCGGCGGAGGCGGCGGAGCACCCGGCCGGCACGCTGCTGTGGGCGCCGAGGGAAGGTGAGTCGAAGGCGTTATGCAATAATTGTTAGATGAGGAACCTTAGCAAATGAAGCGATAGGAGAAGGCTCTGTCATTGACAAGTAAAGACCTGTGCAGCTTATGGGAAACGAGTGCAACTAGAATGATCCTGGTGGGGGAAACTTTAACATGGGTTGAGGCTCAACCGATGAGCACGCACCCGACCGGCACGCTGCAATGGGGATTGTATTTGCCTTAATTTCGATTTTCTGACGCTGAATACACGGATTTCTGTAGCTAAACTTCATATTTCGCGTGTATATATATTTCCTTGGATTTACGGCTCGTTCGAGAGGAATAATTCCAATCTGCAGACCTCCCTGACGAGTCCCTGAATCGGTTCGTGCACGAGTGGAAGGCGAGACGGCATGGAGTGGAGACGGATGAGACCATGATTGATGTGAGTGAGGGGGAATATTGATTGATTTGACGAGGAATATTATTGTTTGATTGATGTACTTGGTCAAATTCAAAATGATCAAGGAAGTAGGCGCTTGGGGACTATGTGGAAAGCGTCGTGCCCGGAGTTGGCCCATCGAAGTTGCGCAATATGAAGGGGTAAGAATTAATTGTGTTACGCGAAGTTGCGTGGTGGTTTGGTACTTGACAACTGATTAGGTGAGCGAGAGCAATATTCATTAGCTAGTGCTGATTGTTGGTTAATGTTATTTTTACGGGATCCGCAAGCTACTCATCGAATGGGGGGGGGGGGGGGGGTGAAGGGATATGAATAAACAGCGATGCGCGAAGCCGCAGGGTGGTTTCCCCCACTACAATCAGAGACCAAATACACAGGTCATGAAACTAAAAATGTGGTGTGCTTTTCCGAATTTTTCATATTTTTGGGCATGAGGAGGTTAGGTTTCTGATAATCTACCATGATTTCGTGTAATAGTGGCATGCATTGGTACTTTCGGGAGGGGTATTTGACCTATGCCCCCATTACAATTACAGTGCAAGCAGTGTTTTTTTAAAGGTGTTAGTGTTTTATTTTATTTACATTCTGTGGGAACCGTTCATCCAAGTTAGAGATACCACTCTGCTAACTGAAATCAGTGCAGCGCGAAGCCACCGGTGCATTTCAAAAATAAAAATTCATACCATTTGAGTTTTCAACGGCAGTTTCTATGGCAATGAACTTTTCGAAAATAGGCATAATTAAATAATTAATTAATTAATTAAATATTAATTAACTTAATTATTAATTTCAGTCTCGGGACGACGAGGACGCGCTGTACGCGCTGCTCAGCTCCGCCTACTCGACGGCCGACGCCGCCGCGCACTTTCCTTTCCAGAAAGCGAACGAATTCCAGAGGACGGTCGATGGAGAGAGCAAGGTGTGCGGGGCTTGGCGTGATTGGCGCGCGTTTGTTGCATAGTGTGGGATACGGTAGGTTAGGGGGGAGGGGCGATTCCTTCCGGAAACTGAACGAATTCAAGAGGACGGTCGATGGAGAGAGCAAGGTGGGCGGGGCCGGGCGTGATTGGCGCGCGTTTGTTTTATTGTTATGGTTTTGAGCATGCTGTAGTGAGAATGTAAGGTTTTTGGCTGCAGTACGGTAAGTTTCGGAGTGGAGAAGGCAAGATACGAATTCACAACAGTTTGGCGTTTCACAGAGAATTGCTATTCGTGATCAAGACCCTTCCTTCGATGCTTGCTGTAACAGCTACTTAAATTTTACGAAAGGGAACGGTTTCAATATGGGCGCTGTTGGTGTTTGACAAAGAGTACAGCTGCCTATGCTGAAGGGTGTTCGACGATTAATTCTCATTCGATTTATTTCCCTAGAATTGTCAGACTAGTGCGGTTTGAGTGGCTGAATGTGAGCATTATTGTTTCACCTGGGGTAAGTATGCCGCATGAGAGTTGTAGAAGCGATGTGAGCGCCAACAAATACAATAAAGAACCGATGGACAGCTATCTCCTTTCCTGACGGCTTAAGAGATGATTTGACTGTTTGTATATATTCGCAAGAAAGTCGGTACGCTGTTGCTGGAATATTAGTGTTTCATAATGGGGTGCATTGGGCTGACGAGCATTGCGGTCCTCTTCCACATTATTATGCCCTTTTGAAATTTGAGTTACTATGTTTCTGTTTCATGATGGTATTATAACACTCGTTGACATTTTGCCTGCAATTATCAGGTTGATGCGAAAGTTCCTGCGGGTTTTTATATTCTGACATAATTAATTCTATCTGCTTTTGTTTAAGTCCAAATGACTTGCGTTCTTAAACACTATATAACTACTTGAATGCTCTTCACAGCGCCCCCCAAAGCAAGATAATAGAAGCTAAAAGCCAGGCACAGTGCTATTTCGAAATTGCAGGAGTAGGCATTTGTGCATCTTTTTTCAGAGGCTAGAATTCAGCGGAGAAAAATTATTTGTTTGAAAATCGATGGCAACTAGAAAGCACAATCGCTAAGCAAAATTTTGACATAAAGCAAAAAAGTTAGGCACAAAAACCAAACTTCAGATAGGCAATCAATCTTGAAGACTGCGAATTTTGAATTTATTGAAATCAGTTTCCTTCGACGTACGTACGTTAGGATTGACACAGTACTATAATTTTTAGTGAAAAATCAAGCTCTTACATTGATGAACTTGCACCATTATTTTTATAAAGATTGGTTTATCTGTGTTTGAGTAGCAATTTTTCGAATATTTTGTTCAAAATCACACGGTCGAAAAACAGATATTCATCGACCTGCCATTCTGTAGCGCACTTGGAACCTTGATAAAACATTCCTAGTCGAAGCACGAACCCATGCCCCATTAGTGATTTGTTGGGCAGATTTTATTTACAGGTTACCAAGGTGGTGTAGCCTATTGATTCAATCACTAAAAACTGACATTGTAGTCTTATCCCGGCATATCAATGAAACAAAAATTAATTTCTCCACGGTATCTCGATCGTACACAAATCCAATAGTATTGTTGTGTGGCCTAGACATCCACCTAATTTATGGCATAGCAGATGTTATGATACGCAAAGTCATCGATCGAGAAATTGGAAAATAGAAACCCGCAGGAACTTTCGCATCAACCCAATAATTCGTGTTCAAGTGGTGAGTATAATTTTTACTTGCAGCCCTTCACCCCGGAGGAGATGGCGGCGTTCGAGACCGGCTTCAAGGACAACTACAAGAACTTCCGCGTCATCAGGGAGAACTTTGTGAGTTTTATTATTTATGGTTGCATAAATTTCCCTTTGAAATGATGTGATGCTTCTGAAAACTCTCCAATAACATTTTTTTGTTTATGAAAGGTATAGAATTATTTCAAGAAACTAACGACGGCGAATTATCAGCTTCCTTTATGTCGACAACATTATGATGATTTCGTGGAGCGCGAGAGCTCCGGGCCAATCACGAATTCGAAATTTGTAATTTTTAATATATTTACTGTAATATTTACAGGTGCCGTCTCGCACGCACGGCGAGCTGATCAACTACTACTACCACTGGAAGATGTCGTCGAGGTGGGGGAATTATTTATTTAATTAATTAATTATTTATTTTAAATGTGTGTTTTTGCTAAACTTGAGTTGGAGACCAGTAGGGTTTTTTAGTGATTGTGAATCAGATTACCGTCGTTTGTTTGAAGCACGTGATTCCACGCTGCAGTATTTGGTGATAGGACTGGGAATATCAAATTGTTTGATTTATCCGATTTTCGCATCAAAAAAATCGAACGAGTGTTTCCTGATCCTATTTATGCGTGATAGGTGGTTTTACTATTAGGAGCTGCTTTCTCGAATGAAAATTCTAAACGTGTGATTGCTGGCTTCAGATCCGCATCATGAGGAGAAGTTTTCGCTATTCCTCGATATGTCATCGCATTCTACTTTCAGATTCAACGAGTTGTTCCGGCAGCGGCAGGTGCGCAAGGACTTCATGACGGAAGTGATGGACCAGGTGAGAATTATTTGATTGGATCTCTCACTTTCACACACACTCTCGCCGGTTAGAGCCGGTTAAAGACGACGAGAGAGTGTAGGGAATGGAGACAGTGCTGGACCAGATGAGGGATATCTAGTTGACTCTCGATTTAGTATGGTCTCCCACTCTTGCCTTGATTTTATTGTTCGTTCGCTGGTGAAAATAGCATGCAAAATGAGAGAAAGATGCTCGCGGATCTTCGGTTTCACATGCCTAATATGTTCCTATTTGGTTGTTGACTTCGATGATATGCTGATTGCTCTCTTATCAAAACACATTTTAATTCATTATTCATAATTTATATTTGCAAATAGCAAAACCTTGGTGATATGCGGTCTTAACAGTGCGCTTTCTTGAGGTTTCGTCTCCCCACGCCAATGCGTTCTTGTTGTATTATTCAAACACTAGAATGGTGACGGTAGTGCCCGGTTTCAGTAGATTCTTATAACTTCGTTCCCTACTTCTTACCGATATTTCCATCGTACAGCGTTGAATCCAATAAATGAATGATTATCAGAATTGAATAACAATGCAGGTCGTTGGGCTTAGGTTTCAGCGTTCGTTCATCCCGTAGACTGGTTTGTTCGAATGATAACTCGCATCCGATCGTTCGAAAAATATTCTGTACAGTTTTTAAGTGAAAAATTGTTTGTTTCGGATTTCGCCAATACTATTCAGCGATAGGGTGTTCACAACTTCGATTTCTTGGGCTTTGGTCATTCAGTCAAACTTAATCAATATAATTAATTAAATAATCAATCAATAATATTTTCTCAGATGGAGAGCACGAAGCGGCGTCGTGAGACGACAACGACGACGACCTCTACCACGGTAGTGGAGAGACACTCTCCCGCCGCCCCGTCTACCGTAATCCACTCGGAGAATTATGATGATGAGGTGGGCCGGGACAGATTCATGATTTGGGGTTACGGTAGCCGAGAGGCACTCCCCGGCTCCGTCTACCGTAATCCACTAGGAAATTATGATGATGAGGTGGGTCAGATTCCTGATTTGGGGTTACAGAGTTCACTCGAGGAATTGTGATCTAGAGTTAAGTTCGATTGCTATTTAGGAAGGGAAATATTGCTGTGAATATTGGTGTGCACAAAGCGAGCTGGTGGGACCTACTGTAATCTCTGGGTACTGTAGCATAAACCTCATTGCAGGTGGAGTACGAGGATCCGCTTGCTGGCGCGGGTGATGAGCCGCCGGTGGACGTGTGGGCAGCGCCGCCGCCGCCCCAGCTTGAGCAGCCGACAGAGAGCGCCTGAAGCGCGCCAGCCAGACTGACGCACTTGCGGTGTGCCCTCCCTTATTCGACTCCTTTTCCCTGTAACCTCCCCATTCGTATTCGGTTATTTCTCCTGTGTGCTCCATTATATGAAATCAGGAACATTTTTTTTAAATATTTGTTGTATCGAAATTCATCGTTTGCTCCATTTTTTGTAGTAGAGCTGGGATGCGGGTTGACGTCTCTATATTAGACATAGTCTCTCGTCGCGAGAGCAACCGAGATAGTGTGCGAAGTGGAGAGACGGCGAATCGTATCTCAAGCCCTATTGTGTATCCACCGACCTGAAGTCATACCCTCGATCTGATAATGAATGAATGTTTTAATGATTGCGCCTGAACTTTAGACGGATTTCCCTGATCAACCCCTTTTATCGTTACTTTTTTCTTGTGTACCCTACTTCCTATAATTGAATTGGCTGTTTCCACTTTATTTTCCATTTGTACTATTGGCTTTACTGTATGCATTTCGGATAAATTCAGTATCAATAAATGCACCAGAAGGCATTGCAAATATTCACAGAAATCACTGCCTTTTTGATTAAACTTTGAACGTTTGCAAGACAACTGGCACTTTGATCTTTGATCATGCGGGAGACTGAAAACGAGGCCAGGAGGTATTACTTTGTTCTGGATGTTTGATCTTTAGTCTTGAGGGCAGATGGCTTGGCCCCACACGTGGCCGTATGGTGGTTTGAACTTGTCAATGAAAGGGAGATCGAGAGAGCCGGTATAGCCAGCCACGTGAGAATGTATCAATGATATTCGCCCTAACACCCGAGAAATCAAGGGTTGTCGAGGAAGCTGACAAGTCAGAGATACGAAAGACAATGTAGATTGAAGAGACCGTGATGGGGGGTTGCCGCTAGCTGAGAAAATCCCTCGACGGATAGGAGATACGAGAGATAATGCCGAATGAGGAGATGTTATGCGGAACTCGGGAGTGACAGATACGAAGGACAGCGTGAAATGAAGAGGATAAATGAGATAATGCGGAAATTTCGTGCAAGAATAGGATCTACGAAGTGAGAGATAACTTAGATTTAGAGAGCAGCTGGGGATTTCCCGTTTCACCTTCAAACCCCTCGTGGTGGTAGAAAAGGCGAGAAATCTTGGGGGGATCCCTTTCTCAGCGCTATGATTGCTGCAGTGATTACCGTATCCCTACTGTCCTTATCGCAAACTGAGTGCGGAGAAATTCCGGAGAGGCGTGAGTTGGTTACGGTATTTTCGGGATACGGTAGGCTACTGTAGTTCTTCATCACGATGAATAATTTTACCGAGGTTTTCGTATACTTATGGACGTGGTTAGGTAATACCTGACAGGTACAGTAGCTTCTGATGTTGGGGAATACGGTAGGCTACTGTAGTTCACAATGAATCACAATGAATAATGAGAACAGCTGTTTACTGTAGACGAGCGTCAGCGCAGTCCGATCTCGCTGGATACCGTAATCGCCTCCCCTTCGTGGTCGCGTCAGGACGCGCTTCGGTTCGAGTACGGAAGCCGACCGGCGGCTATCGATTGCCGGGATCATCATGGATACTGGGAGATAAGGATGAACGGAGAGCAGAGTGGGTGACGAATTTGGTGATTGATCAATGCCGTAATCTACCGTATAATGTGAACTGACTAATGATCATAGGAGTTCCGTAATCTACTGACGATTTCAGTTTCTGAAAAGAATTGGTGATAACTTGAAATAGCGGGAGTCATTCTTCATTTACAATTTGCTAGATCTTTTTTCTCTAGTTACTGTTGATTTTCACCACTTCCTGAGAGTCTGTTGCGAAGGCGGAGATGTAATAATTCGCAGAACCACGGTGTAAAATCATTAATCATTCGAATAGATGTGAATGATCGTTGATCTTTGCTCTCAAAATAGAGCTCGAGAAATGAGCCGCCGTCTCTTCATTTCACACGCTCCCTCGTCGACCGAGCGGGCGAGAGAGTGTGCGAAATGAAGAGACGGCGGTATCATTTCTCGAGCTCTATCTCAAAACCATTGGCTATCGTAATCTTCTGGCGCAATTTGGTTGCGAAGAAGAATTCAAGAGAATCATTCTGAGATATAGGAACAGCGATACTATCTACAATACTAGGATTTTTTCTCGGGATTCGCTTGGGTTTCACGGATTCTTTATTGCCTTTTCGATTGGGAGAAACCAATTTGTGATGAACCGGGAATCCAAAGAGAAACACACTTGATCTTTGATCTCAGAAGTTGATCTTTGATCTCAGAAGTTGATCTTTGATCCCAGAAGTTGATCTTTGATCTCAGAACTGCACGTCGCCTACCTCAACGAGACGTTCGTCCTGCAGCAGTTCCACATGCACTGGGGCGATACGGTAGATCAGGCGGGCAGTGAGCACGTCCTAAACGGAAGAAGGAGCACGGCGGAAGTACGGTATCAGTTTAGAGATGGATTATTGATTACTGATTAGATACGGCAACAGTTGGGGACTGTAAGATTGCGGTAGATAGTAGAGAAGTAGGCACGCCTTGAATGGAAGAAGGACCACGGCGAAGGTACGGTAACATTTACGAAATATCTTTTTTTATTGATTAGATACGGTAGTGGCCGGGTACTGTAGGTGCAGAGTTGGCTCGTCCTGAACGGAAGAAGGAGCACGGCAGAGGTACGGTAGCTATGATAATATTGATCAGGTACGGTAGTCGTTGGGTACTGTAGGATTACGGTAGATGAGCCGGGCAGTGAGCTTGTCTTGAATGGAAGAAGGAGCACGGAGGTACGGAAGTTGTGACGAAATTGATCAGGTACGGTAGTCGTTGGGTACAATAGTGGTACCGTAGATAATCCCGAATAGAAGCTGGCTGTAGGGTAAGAGTAGCCTGAGTATCAGAACGATTACGGTATCTTGGATTCAGAATCTATTTCAGATCCACTTTGTGCATCGAAATGTGCGCTACGCAACGATGAAAGAGGCACTGGGCAAGCCAGCCGGTAAGTCAGTTGGCGATTCGAGCAGTCTCTACCGTAATCTACTGGCACAAATCGTTGAAGAAGAATTGAAGAGTGTGATTCCATGGAAGCCATTCTTCATTGGCGATGTAATCTGGTCAGAGAAATCGAGAAATCGTGTCAAATGAAGAGACCGATCGATAATTCTACCGTAATAAATACTTCCTCCAGGACTCGCAGTGCTGGGCGTGCTCATCGATGCGGTAGGTCCCGACGAGATGGATCCCAGAGAGAAAATCAATAATCAAAGGTGCGGATTACGGTAGGTAGGGCATCAATCGATAATTATGCAGGGTGGACAATCAGTTCTGGGTGCTGGCCGATTTGATGAGAGGTTACGGTAGTCGGAGCAAGCTGGACCGGTTACGGTATCTATGGAGGATCGATCCGATGGCGTTGATACCGGGTTGGTGATGGTCTTAGTGGTCGATTTTCTTGCAACCTTGCCAAATCGGCGAGTCGAAATTGGAGCAGGAAGAGTGAAGAATCCGTCCCTTCAGTGTTATCTTGTCATTCTGACCGGCTTAGGAGTAAGAGGTATGAAGAGACGGATTCTTCGCCCTAACAACACTTTTTTGAAATCCTAGGGCGAATCGAGATTGTAGATATTCGAAACAAAAAACTGAACTCGGTGATCTCGTCTCGACCACAGAGTTCAATCGGAGATCGTTTTCACTTGTGCTTCAACGGCTAATGATGACAAAAGGGCTAACTTTGAGATTAATGTTGAAAAATTTAAATTCAGATAGCTCACCGTTCCTTCACTACACCGGATCACTCACTTTCAATGAGCGAGGCCCCGTGGAATGGATTGTGTTCGAGAGACCAGTGAGGGTCAGGAGGGAAAGGGTGAGAATAAACAGGTTTTAGAAATTGAGGAGGGCATCCCGGATCTGACCATCAGATCTGCAAACCTCCTCTGTTATCCTATCAACAAGAAAGGAATTGGATGGATTGCATTCGAGAGACCGCTGAGAGTCAGGAGGGAGAGGGCCTTATCATGTGATAGATTACGCGAGTTCAAAGGATTTTCTAGAAAAGATTAGCAATAGACAAAAATTTCCATTATCTGTCTGTCTCGCATGTGTAAAAGTTGTACCTAGAGATTCGCCTAGCAGACCAATTTAAGCAGTCGTTCACTTTCTTTCTATAGGCTTGTAACTTTATTTTGATGAAATGTCTCACAATCAGAGTGACAGTGACAAGTGACAAGTGACAGTGACAGTGACATTGTCAGAGTGATAATGAGCACATGATTTGGTAACACTCCCGTTCCTTTACCCCGTGACGATAACTCGTTCCCGTTCCACCTCGTCTAGACTAGGGGAAAGGGAGAATGTGTCTGTCAATGTTTCCTGGTCTCTCTGAAGTCAGAAAAGCATGGAGAAGAGACGAAAACTGTCGACTCTCTCATTTTCCAATATTTGTCTCGCTTCTCTCACTGAAACGAGAAAATTGGAAAATGAGATTCAGACGATTTTTCATACGATTTGTTCAGCTTGCCTTCCTCTACGAATATGGCCCTGCAAATTGGAACGAATTGCATGACATCCGAGATGATACGGTAATCTACCGTACCAGGGACGAGCTAAAGGACAACCAGGAAGGCTCAGGAGAGCGTGGAGATGATCATATTAATATCGCTAATGATATTTAAAAATAATATTATTTGATAAATAATTTTTTTAAAGCCAGGTTACGGTAGCAATTATTAAAGTCAGATCGTGATGTAATTATTTATTTTCGAAAATGGATTACTGTAAAACTTTAACTTTCAAACTTTTTGCACTTTGTACTTTGGTTGTTTGATCATTGAAGCTTGACCTAGCTTGGTCAAGCTTATTTCGTCGATAATCACGCCTAGATCAAGGTTTAGGCGTTCAGTTAGATCATATCGCGGCGCGTGATTAGGCACACTGGGGATACAATCGCCGTGGTTGCGCGTAAACCGTCTTGTAATCTCAAGTTCCCATCTTGTGCATAGGTTATTGCTCCGTATCTCTGGTTTCTTTCCCATTGCGGCTCGAAAATCATCACACCCTGTACTATTTTGTACCTACCATCGTCACTCGGGCATAGTTCTTCCCTGATACCCGTCGTTTTCTGCCCATCCCTGTTATCAGTAATCAGCGCATGATCGCATATACGCGCATGCGTTGCTTTCACTTTTCACGGTTGGTACTTTGGTTCGTGAACCTCTTTTATTGCGCAGTATATATGCCACCTCGATCGCTGATCCTTGTACCTTGATAGTACCGTGATTATTTCTGAAATCCTCTTCTGTTCTCTATCTCGTTCAACCAGTTTTTACTCCGCCATCGTGTGTCAATTGTATAATTCTCTTATCAACTTTGTTCGCGCAACGATCAACACGAAATTTCAATTATTTTTCGGTACGCGTGGAGTTTTCTGAGTGGCACACTTAACTTAATTCGTGTAAATTCGCAAGTGATGGTCCGGAAATTGCAGTACCAAGCTGAGTTATAGAAATATTTTTGCATTGCATTCCAAAATGGTGACGCTTGGAGTACGAAACTAGCGCATTCCGATCTATGATCGATGATTTCTCCCATGATCATGCACATTTCAAACGATCATCATCTCCAAAAATTTCTTCCGCATTCTCCTCGGTTGCTTTCCATCTGGATCAGCAATACCAGCGGGTGTTATTGCGTGCTGCAGCATCCATGCGGGTTACCACATGACACTCTGACGTCAGATCCGGGGCAAATCGGAGACGAGGGAGTGAGAGTGAGGGAACAACTGCGTACTTTGTACCCTGCCCCCTCTGCTCGTCTGGACTCTCTTGGAATTGTGTACTATCTCGGTACCTTTCTTCTCCCAGATCTTCTCGTACCTTCCCTCTTGCCGCAATGAACAGGGAAAGATGGAGGAGGGAGGGAGGAGCCTTAGTCACGCACCCGTTATCGAGCAGAGGCAAGGGGACAAGGTGCAAAGTCTCTCGTTGCTAGCTCAAACGACCAAGCCGACCAAGGGGCGTATACTTTAGCTCCTTGCTAGAACCAGCCCAGTGTTCCTCTAGCCCCCGTAACCCAAGTGGCCTTATAGAATTGATTTGAGAAAATAGAGGCACCCAGCGACTAACACGCGCATTATCAGTTGCATGCACTCTTACGTGGTGCGGAGTGCGGGCAAAGTGCGCGCCCGCGCTACAAACTACGCGCGTGGATTGGGGAGAGGCCCCGCCCCCTTTCGTATCCCCAGAGGCTGAGCTCGCGTGGAGTAAATAGGCGCGTGTGTAACCTTCTCGACGCTTCTGTGCGCGTCTGTGTCATTTTGTGCATACTTCCTAGTCAACAAACGCTCTTTGGGTTGATTCCGATATTGAATAACTAGCTATATTACATTTCTTAGCCTATTTGTGCCATTTTTCTAGTCAAATCACAATAATTTTCAATTGAAGGCCGACTCGCTCGAGCGTCTCTCACCTCTCCCCTCTCACTCACTCGACTCTCACCGATCGCGAGCGGTCGACCACTCGAGGCTCCTCAACTACTTGTCCTCCGGTTGAAGCGCGTAAGTGACGGGTTCAATTTGTTATTCTTTGGTATCTACCGAACACGCCTTCCATTTTGCATCATAATATAAGCTCATAAGTGCCGGGCCTGATTAGTCTTTTTGAAACCGCTCTGGGAATGTGGAAACAGCCTATAACAGGTTTATTGCTCTCATTAGCAGTCTGCTAGCCATTAGTGAAAGCAAAAGTCGCTGTCTCAGGCCAGTTTCATATCTCTCGAGTGTTTTGTCGTTATCAAGAAGCTATAACGCCTGAAGGGTTTTGCATGTGACAGAAATGATAGGAAATACGACGCTTTTTATGACCAGCCAAAGCGTACAATGATTTTTCTCCATTATCAGCCGTACACCCTTCATACTCGTCACAATGACTAACAGCTGTTGTTCACGCTAGTTCTCTTTCTTTAGTAACTGGGCTTCAATATTCCAAATAAAATTGTCGATTAGGGTTTCACAGCTCTTCCGTAAGAGTAACTTACACGAGGATCATTAGTATGAAGTACCGGTCTAACGCTAATAAATATTATTTATATCAATGCTTATTAAGTATGGCTGAGGCGCACTCGGCGGCGGCGCTGAGCTTCTCGCTCACGCACGATGGCGTCAGCGTATCCTACGATCAGGTAAGGGCGAAGGACGATTGGGATTTGAAGGGACGGTGAAACATCGTTCTCGCGGGTTCTATTCTATATTGGGTTTTCCGTAACACCTTATCATTGGCGTCTGGTGATCAGGTAAGACAATAGTGATTATGGAACAGTGAAACGACGATCTAGCTGGTGGACAGCGAAGTGCTTCCTGTTTGTATTTGTTTGTTATGACCCAAGATGACGAACGATCATGTTAACGCGAAACAGTGTCGAGTTGAATAGATAATGAAGCGCAAATTTAATTGGCACCTGATTTGGAGCGAAATGTGGAATATCGTTTTGAAACGCCTTACGTGGTGTTATCAGCCTTGCTGGAAAACGAATTTTCTTAGGGAAATGGTGAAACTCATGATTGGCAAGCCGCATATTTTCGAATTCTACGATAATTTATGCTCAACTTGTTTATATTTAGGATGCGATTGATGTTAACATCTTTATTTAATATATATTTAATACACTATCATTGCAGGAGCTTCTGCGCGACTTCTGGCATGGCTACGTGCGCGGCATCAAGCGGCGCATGGGCCGGTTCAATGTGAGTTGATAATGGGGTGAACCAGGGAGATTTGGTTTCACGGGAACCTAAACGTTTAGCGATTTTAACTTTCGTTGATGTATGCGAGCTTGGAATTACCTGAAAAATTCATCACTCGAAGATTAGAGTTTCGAGGGTATCTTGAAAGATTGTCGATAGGAGACTCGATGTTGGATGTTGGTGCGGTTGGCTGTTAAAAAAATACTAAGATTATTTCATTATGGGTTTCGTAGCTGGGAGATTAGAGTATCGCTTTCATTATGAAACGTTGATGGCGTGGCTGTGCGACGATAAACTCAGGGTTTTCTATACTTAAGAAAGATTTTTCTAGCAATTATAAAACGGGTAGATCCAGGCTTCAGGCCCTACTCATAAGTGTGACAGGGTAACTCTCAATTAATGGAACAGCTTCAGATCGGGATATAAATTAACAGAACTCAAATAAGAAGAGCCTAATATTCAATTGATTAATATCATTTGCAGAACCACTTCCGCGCGGGCATGTTCCCTGCGAATCCACTGACACTCGCCGTCGTCGTCGGACTGATATCCGTGTTCTCGGCCATTGGTAAGGAGAAATGATTATTTACGTGTATTGATTGACTCGTGAGACATGCATGTGTGTGTGTGGTTCAAACCGATTGCTGAGTGTTATTGCCCATTTTCGATAGGCTATTCTTAAAGGTCCTCGTGGAAACTGTATTTATGCGGGAACAAATTGATAGCAAATGGGTAATGGGTAGTAGAGAAGGGTGATATCCTCTTTCTGTTCTCGGCCATTGGCGAGTGGGAACCGGGAGCCGGAACCAGAAACTAGGTCTCCGAGCCCTGGGTTCTGCTCGGATCCCCGGCACGCGACAGCGGATTCCTAATCAAAAGCCACTGCTAGCCAGCGCGTAACTGCAAGGTGCAGATTGTTCTTGCTCATCGAGAAAATATTGTCCTACAATGTGTTTTTGTTTTTCGGAGGGGTGAGTGTTGCTTGCACGCAGCAGTCAGCGAGCAATGAAACAAGCTCAAGTGCTTTTTGAAAACAAATCTGGAATAGAGACAATTGCGTTGATGAGGAATAGGCTGTTTGGATTTTTTGAAGTGGATTTCGGAACAGTATTGATACACACACGTTTCTTTTGCTTTTACTTGTACCTGAAACGTGAAAGTCACAAGAAAATTTGATGGTCAGTGTAGAGATATTGCGTTTGTGAGTGCAAGAGCACTCGTTTGAGAGGGACAACAGGTGGAATAGGGGAAGGAAAGAGAAGGGTGTAGACTGGCTAAAGCTACTTTTTATCAATGAGTCGGGAAAGCTAATCAGTGATTATGCTAGGAGCAGGATTCGGCCAAATATTGCGTACAGGTTAGAGTTCGCATTTAGAGGAGCTTAAAAAGGTGCACGTATGAAAATTTGTCAGAGTTTTTGTGGATAAAAGTTGGCCAACCTCCCATTGCCACTTGAGCATGCTACCAGTATACAAGAAACTCTTGGCACGTCGATGGTCCTAGTGAAAATTGGTCTGGGTCGAATTGCACATCAGCACAGTATTGAATCTCAACTTGGACCATATGCTTTGATGATCAGTTGGAACACTAAACTGTCAAATAAATTATTCAAATTACATTTATTAATTTAATTAATTCGCAGGCATCGACGTCTCGTTTGGCGTGGTGCCCTTCCTGCAGAACTACGTGCTGTACTACGTGTTCGGGTTGGTGTTTCCTTATTTATCAATTCACTGAAACTATCACATCCACGTTTCACAGTGATCCTAAATCACTGCAATGAAAGGAAATGCCAATTTATTTGAGACGAATAATGATCACCAAACTCGTTCATTACAAAAAGCGTGATGTACTACGTGTTTGGGTTGATATTTTAATTGTTAATTAATTGACAGCTAGTTAATATACGGGGCGCAATGGTATCGTCGTTTTGTTGATTACTGTCTGCAATTAATTTATTGATTGCCTTCCTGTTCCTCGTAACCATTGCTGCGCGCCCAATTTCAAAATGCTTTAGTGTAACCCTGAAACGTGAAATAAGTTGGATTGCCGAAAAGTGCATTTTCACTTCCGCGACTATGGGCTAGAGTTCAGGAGGTGAAAGATTCACTGTAACGGTTAAGCGATAGTGTAAGGTCAGCGGTCTCGCTTTTAGCCTATCTGACAATCGCGAGATTCGAGTAGCGATAAGGTTGAAACGTTCCAATAGACGCATGGGGACGAGATAGTGTGCGGAAATGTGATAGTAGGATAGGGGTTAACTTTGGAGGGGGGCAAAGTTTGCTGCCTATTTTTAGATCCTATTGTGTCTAGCAAGGTACCGTGTTAAGCTATCTATAGTAATCAACACGTGTCTATATGTGATTGGGAGAGTCTGTGATCATTCCCCACTTATCTCACTGGTCAAAGTGCGGGTGCTGGGTGAATGGTCGCCTCACGAGGAGTGACACGCTGTTTTATCAATCAGAGCTGTCGGTGTTAAGAATATGTCTCTTCACTTCTCCTGCTCTCTAGCGATGAGAGCGTACGAAGAATGAAGAGACGAGATCTTCACCTGTTATCAGTGCGAAATGCGATGTCTTTGATCCCTTCCCCTTCTTATCATCAATGATTAGTCAGAGTCATTCTTTACGCAATAGGACAAGGTTTTGGGAAGGGGGGCTACAAAATTTATCTTGTTCTGACAAGGGAACCGCATAACCTTGATATGAAATTGGGCTACAAGCTATATACCATTCGAAAGAGCATCAATAGGCGAGTTGATTCACGTTTTCAAATTCTGCTAATGCGACCTGTGGTGGTCAGGAGACGTCACTGAAGGTTGCACTGAAATTGCACGAGATCTGGAACACGCGCGGCGCAGAGACTTGTTCACGTCTCACTCTCTCAGACCACATGACCAGGTAGCCTAGTGGATAAAGAGTTGGCCTATCATTTTGAAGGTCCGGGTTCAATCCCCATTGGAGTCGGATCTTTTGCCCAATTTTTTTGCCGCAGATTTACATTGTTCAGAAGTCGTATCTTATTTGATTTTACCGTTTGGATGTTCGGTAATAATCAATCGGCTGTAAAAGGATTCCCAGAGCAATGCCAAATCAGTGCTGACTATATCTGTACAAAACCTTTCGATTCCGAACAAGGATCTCATCGCTCTGGTAGAAGACACCCAAACAGATCCAAAATGGTAAATCCACATGAGATACGACTTCTGAACAATGTAAATCTGCGGCAAAAAATTGGGCAAAACATACGACTCCAAGGGGGATTGAACCCGGACCTTCAAAATGATAGGCCAACTCCTTATCCACTAGGCTACCTGGTCATGTGATCACAGAGAGTGAGACGTGAGCAAGTCTTTGCGCCGCGCTTGTTCCAGATCTCGAGCAATTTCAGTGCAAACTTCAGTGACGTCTCCTGACCACCACAGGTCGCATTAGCAGAATTTGAAAACGTGAATCAACTCGCCTATTGATGCTCTTTCGAATGGTATATAGCTTGTAGCCCAATTTCATATCAAGGTTATGCGGTTCCCTTGTGAGAAACACTAATGATAATAATAATATTAGCGTATCTGAATCTACATTGCATTGAAGTTCCTTGAACAATTGTCTTGAGTAGCGTTGGTGAAACGGGAAGGAGCATGGCCCGGAACAATAATTATCTTGACAAAACGCGGACAATGTATTGAACTCCCTTTATCTATCTCGTTTATTATAATCAATGAAACGAGAAACGACCTTGCCTGAAAATACATTATTACCATTACTCCTTGTCAGAGTGGTGAATCTCGTCATCACCATCCAAAGGTATCTATTGCTGTCGTGACGCACTGGTGTTGTGTTGTGTGAAATTGTGCACAAGCACCTCGTATTTTGGCAGTTTTTGGGTTTTGCTTTGTTTAGTCTGCTTAATCGATGGTATTAGATACCGGATTTAATACCCGGTTTTAGAAGCCTAACTATTCATGCCTGGTTGGATTTGTGAGGAGGGTCAAAAGTAATGCTCGAAAATTGTCTCGTCTTTTAGGTCATTTTACCACCCAAAGGGGATATAGAGAGTTTAAAAAAAAATGAAAATACGATGGCCTGTTTTTCGAGCTCTAGGTAGAAGGGAGTAGAGGTCGGATACTCGTCATTCCTTACGATGGGATGGTTGACGAGAGGTTAGAGCAGACGAGAGAGCAGGGGAAATCGAGAGAGCGCACGATCGTTGGAAGTTGAAAGTGAAAAGTAGTAAATATTTTGGCGGATGGGGAAGAGGACGGCAGTTGGTTTTGCGCTGCGGAGCACAGTGATGTGATTTGAGGGACGTGTAATGTTATTGAAATTGAAATGAGGGAAATGACAAAAAAAAATTAGTATGTCTACCAGGGACGTTGGTGAGAGGGTTATTATTATTATTATTTAATTAACTTAATTAAAATCATCATCTAATCTATGTCACAATAGCGGTACACCACATGATGTCTTTCAACTTGAGAGGACAACAAATTCTTTGTACCGCAATCATTGAGCAATGCATACTCGTTAGAAAAAAAGATTGAAAAATAGAATTATTATTATTTTGTTCCAATCACACAAATGGCGATGTGCGGGTATTATCAGCAGAAGAAGGAACACAATGACAGCATTACACAAAGCAGAAAAGCGATACACTGTCCATAAATTGTACCTAGAGTAGCACAGACATCATGTGGTGTACCGCTATTGTGACATAGATTAGATGATTTTACTTAAATTAATTAAAATAATAATAATAATAATAATTAAAGAGACGGTCTCATCGGGCGGACGATCTCCCTGCTTCTCGCCTCGGCCCTCATCTGGTTCGCGCTCGTGCAGGTGAGAGTTGGGATTCATAAATTAAAAAAAAATGAAAAGAATTCGACACATTTTACTTATGCTTCATGTTATCTATTGTATGGATGTGATGAATTCGGCGATAGTTTAGTGTGAAAGTACACTTCAAAAAATCAATTTTGTGAAAACATCTAGATTGGTGTTTCAGTAGCATTTGTATCTGTTGTGAGTTGTTCATTCGTGTAATAGGATGTCAGTGTGCTTGGAAATTTTTTCTGGTGTCTCAAATTTTGACGTTTCGTCGCATTTATTTATGCCAAAGTCCCTTATTTCAGATGATTCGTCTCTCGCTGAAGATGCTGCTGTGCTACAAGGGATGGATGTACGAGGCACCCGGCAAGCCCATCTCCTCCCCGACTAAGCTATGGCTGGTGAGTTTGCAGCTTAGAGAAAGAGTGCGTAGGTGTTATGCATGTTATTGGAAAAACAATTGAACCGTGAAGCTGCGATTGGCATTAGTACCGTCATTGAAACTGGAAGTGTGCAGGTTTCAATCAGTTTCCATTTTCAGGGCATTCTCGCAGTGATCTCCAAGTGTGGCCCCGCCCTTCACTCCTTCCAGGGTGCCCTGCCCCATCTGCCCGTGCCCAGTCTCGATGAGACCGTGAAGAAGGTGAGATATTTTTAAGGTACTGAGACCCAAAGAGATATTGGACGTGCTAGTATTGGGCGATTATGAGGGGATAGTGAAACTCTAACGGAACCGGGTAACTGTGGATCGTATGCTGTGGTTTGTGCAGTCTGATTGAAATCGTTAGAAAGGTGGGAATTTAGACTTTGTTAGTGGTGAACACAAAGCCAAAAGGGCATTGGTAATGTTGTGATGGCACGATGATGAGAGGATGGTGAAGCGCAAATTAAATTACGCAAGACCATGTCGGAAAGGCAAGGGATGAGGATTTGTGATTACTCGGAATGCGACAAGCATTAGAGAAAACTTTAGAAGTAGGCAATAAATGGAATGAAAGAAACACGAACATTGCTGCTAATCTAGCTTTGATTTTACTAATTTATTATAATTCGCAGCACCTCCGCTCGATGAAGCCGATCATGTCGGAGAAGGATTACGCCGAACTCGAGGTTACTATTTAATTATTATTTTAATTAATTAAATTAATATTAATTATTCAAATTAATAATGTCAGGTGCTCTCTGAGCGTTTCCGCATGGGCGTCGGCAGAAGACTGCAGAGATACCTCACCCTCAAGAGTTTCCTCTCCATTAACTATGTGAGTAATGGTTCCTTGGACAATTATTAATTATTATGAGGTATACTATGTCGCGATAATATTGACGCCCTAATCCAGTTTGGGGTTTAAACTATTGGTGAAACTGGACATCGACCGGTGGGGCGTTGTGAATTTTGATTAATTTTCAACACACTCAGACGATCTATCGATTGTAAATTATATTTTGCACCATTTGACGTGCAGGTGAAACAAGAGATGAGTGGGAATAAATCTGAATTTGACTAAAATTAATTACATAAATTGCCAGATGACCGACTGGTGGGAGGAGTTCGTGTACAATCGCCAGCGCAGTCCCATCATGATCAACAGTAACTACTACGGATTCGTGAGTTATTTTTTACGAATTTCGTTACGACTGCTGCGACCTTTCCTGGTCCATGAAGCTACGAGATGCCTTCGGTTAATATCACAGAGCTAATGCGACGATTAGTGCTCGTTGTGTACGAAAGATAGCGAAATTCGCGCCCATTTGAAGCGTGGTTCGAGGATTTTCAATCGTTTCGATGACCAGCCAAGTTTGAGTTGCGATGTTTCTACATATCCCTTCGCTATATTCCATGTGTAATTTTTCCATGAATACTTGTCCAAAAAAAAGAACTTATCTGGCTTTAAAATTAATTAATGTAATTCAGGACACTCTGAACGACTGTCCCACTCGCGTGCAGGCTGCCCGCGCTGCCAATATCACGTGGGCCGCCCTCCAGTTCAGAAGGAAGGTCGAGAGACAGGAGATCAGCCCGGTGAGAGGGGGTTTCATGGGGATGATAAGATTTATCAGATATGACGGGGTATCATTTGATGCATAGGGGAGTCTCAGGAGATCTGCCCGGTGAAAATTAATTAATTTAGAGAAGCCAAGTTACGTCGAATGACTCTCAGTGAAATCCAAGAGTAGGTATGATGATTGTGAAACAGAAACGTA
This sequence comes from Pristionchus arcanus, assembly GCA_900490705.1. Lineage (NCBI taxonomy): Eukaryota > Metazoa > Nematoda > Chromadorea > Rhabditida > Neodiplogasteridae > Pristionchus > Pristionchus arcanus. The sequence continues at coordinate 85,656 of LS488002.1, forward strand.
TGAGCACTGGTTACAATGAACACATGCGGAGTAGACTGAAGGTACAGGGTAAATGGCTTGATGATATTTTTTTCGGCGCAGAGAGTCATTCTCATCGCAGTCAAGTGTTGCCTAGTGTTGATTCTGTAGTGGCGGTGCTTGAATCCATCGTCAATTTTTTCATCCGGTGTCAATTAAATTGTATTTTACGCGTACGAGCAAGCCGCCCATTGCGTAACCTTTAACTACAGTGCTAAAGGGAATTTGAGCAACCGGAAATCGGCGGGGCCTTAAAAAAAATTTTTATGTCCTATATTTCAGTTCTCGATCGCTCCCCGCACGAAGGTTCCCTTCTGCACGATGCAGTACGAGCGCCTCTTCAACAGCTGCAGACTACCCGGCGAGGAGGTGATTGATCTATGATCTTTGATCTTTGATCTTTGGAGTTTGTAGGCTGGTTTATTTGCTATGTTACTAATAATGCAGTGGTTTAGCATAGGAATATTGTGAGTTTAGAATCTGCCCTAACTCTAAAAACTACCGTAATCCTCAATTTCTAAATTTAATCTTTCAGTGCGATCGCTTCGCGCAGTGGGACGACGCGCGTCACATCGCCGTGTTCCACAACGGCGTCTGGTTCAAGGTTACCGTGCATAATGGAAAGAGGTGAGATGGATTTAATATATTGTATGAAGCGCCAAAGTTGTTTGTATTTTTTTGTTTGTTCCATTGATTGGGAAAAAACTGGATTACCCAGCTATTGAAGTGTACTTGAATGGTAGATGAAACATCAGAAGTACTAGAAATTTTTTTTCTAAATGGAAAGAAGTCGGGAGTTAATCATTGTGGTGTGGTGGGACTGTTGAAATGGAGTGTGTGGATCTCGATTACGGCTGATAATTTCTAAACGCCCAGAGATTTTGGTTATACGGAATGCGTAAAACTTCAAAGGTCTAGCGCTTTCTCAAGCAATTGAAACAAATTGTGGATCACTTTGATAAGTTTTTTTTGTATACAACTATCCAAGAGCGATTACTTCTTACTGAGCGGTCCTGAATTCATAGTAACCGTGAAACATTGTTGTGGTAGGAAAAACATTACAACTATTTCAATTATTCCAGACTGCTGGAGGCGTGCGAGCTCCAATTCCAATTCGACGAGATCCTCAAGGTATTATATTTGATAAATCAACTTATTATTATTTTTTAAATTTAATTAATTTAAAATTTAATCAATTAAGAGCGACCACACTCCGGCCGAGGGAGAGCAGCACGTTGCCGCCCTCACTGCGGGAGACAGAAAGCCGTGGGCACTCGCGAGAAAGGTACGGTGGATTATTGGGTACAGTAAGTTGGATTAGCCATGGGCTGGAAAAAAACGGTAGTGATGGCAGGTAGGTTATTGGAACAGAAAGATCAGTCATATTGATGGCAAATTTTTATTTTTTTTTGGTTTCCCACGACTTCAAAAAATAATTGTTTGGGCTGTTCGCTCTGGATTATGAGCTATTCATGTAGCTTAAATTTAACAATATTTATTTTTACTTTAAATAAAATAATAAATATTTCGTCGCAGGAGTTCTTCTCTACGGGCGTGAACAAGACTTCCCTTCGTGCGATCGAGCGGGCCGCCTTCTGCGTGATTCTCGACGATGAGGTGGGTTGATGGGGAAGGAGTGTCCTAGAGGAGCCGGGTTTGAGAAAGCGAGATTATTGGCCATGCAGAGAGAAGATGCAATGGACTTGTGTGACCTGGCGCTTTTCGGTTTCCACATTTATAGTTGTCGAGGAGGAACTAGCTGGGGGCAATATGCACCAGTCCTCTTGTTCAAAAAGTACACTTGCCACTTTTCGGATTCCGCGTTTGTACCAACCAAGACAGACAAGGATAGGGCAATATGAGCAAGTTATCTAAGCAAGTTGTCACTTTTCGGTTTGGGCTTTGATAAATGAGTGAGGAAGGTGTATGTGGGACAATAAGACCCTGTCTTCGGTTCGAGAAAAAAACATTTCATATAATATGCAAAAGGCGACCTGCCACTTTTCGGTTTTGGCTTTGGTATTTGAGCGAGCCAAATGAGCCTGGGCCAATAACACGTCGCCTTCTCCTACTAATTGTAAATTTCCAATTCGCAGGAAGTGTTCTACGACCCCGAGGATCACACGAAACTGGACGCGTGGGCGCACAATCTCCTGCACGGAAAGGCCTACAACAGATGGTTCGACAAGGTACGGTAGTTTGGTCTTCCGGGGATACGGTAGTATTTGAATCGATAACTCCTTACGGAAAGTCGCACATGCGTACGTAGGCTGATTTGGCAAGGTGCAACAGTTTTCACATTTCATGGCCCATGCGCTTTCTCAGTTTCACGAATTCTATTAAACCCTTTGAGTAGCGCTGTCTCTAATCTCTTCTTGGTTCCCCGTAACTATCAAACATTATGGTTAAAAAAGTCCGGACGGTTATCGTAGCTTTGTTTATCATGTTAATCGTATCGATTTTCCAGTCCTTCAACATCATCATCTCGAAGAACGCCCGCTTCGGAATAAACACCGAGCACTCGTGGTGAGTTTTCCTCATACCTGGAAGAGGAGATCTATGTTTCACTGAGTTCATAACGGTGGAACCGACCTGAACCAGTGATCACACCCACAGAGATTATACTTTAAAAAAATATTTTTAATTAGTCTAACGATCTGCGTTTCAAGCAATGGCTTACGCGAGTCTTCGATTCCTTGCTCTCTGACAGTGCAAAAAAAAAGTAAAGACATAATCAGCGCTATTGTCTGCATTTCTAAGTTTCACACCGTTAATACATGGAGACTAGTGTGCTGTGAGCAATAATGCAATGGATTCGAACGCTTAAAACTAATTGCCATTAAATTATCCTAAATTATTTGCTGCAATACTCTACCGATACTCTACTCTATCAAAATACCCTACCGATATGGTCTGTGTTTCACGAATTCATCACTTACAAAGCTAACGTAATACGCGTGATTTGTAGATTTTTCTCATCCGATAAATAATCAATCATATTTCCAGGGGAGACGCCGCCGTGACCGCTCACTTCGTCGAGTTTGTGCTCCTGAAGGACGTCGTCTTCGAAGGATACGATGAGGTACGGTAGGTGAAGAGGAGTAGGGGTACGGTAGCCGATCGATAACTGACGAGGTACGGTAGTGTAGGAGGGATCCGGTAGGGGAAGGGAGATGGGGTAGTCCGTCCAGTACTGTAGTGACGGTAGAGAATTAACGGGAATGGGATACGGTAGCTATTGTCAATCACAGAATGATTTTATTCCCCCTTCTTGCAGAACGGCAACACGAAGGGCGAAGTAAAGGCGAAGCTGACACCCGAGCGACTGAAGTGGCAGATCACCGAGCCCCTTCAGGTTTGTAATTTGGAGTTTGATCTTTGATCTCTGGGATTAGTTTGTAGTTTTATGTTTTTACGACAAAAATCTACAGACTCATCCTAGATCTGGGAAGGCGAGATGACTAGTAGGATTGATGAAACACGAATGCGAAAAGTCGTTGCACCTTAGTTTCTGAGGCTTCTATTAGATGTGATGCTTTTGAGGCTTGCCGTAGTCTGGTTCATAGGTTGCACTCTTTGGTCTTTGATCTCTCAACGTTGATCTTTGATCTCTTTCAGAAGCAGATCGATTCCTCTCTGGCCGTGGCCACTGCTCTCATCGCTGACGTTGAGATGCAACTGCTGCCGTGGAACGAATTTGGTGAGTGCGGAGGATTAGGGTTTCACTATTTTGTAGTGCTGTTGATAATTTCTACCAGCGTTGGTTTAGGTAGCGCACAGTACATGAAAAAAAATCGAATTTTGCTTTGCTAATTTCAAGTTTCAATAGTGTATGATAAGCGCAAGGTGGTTCTGTGAGTAATAATCGCTACATACGCCGTCTAGTATAAAGCCCAATAATCATAATGAAATTGTGATCCATGAACAAGGATGGTGCGTAATATTGGCTCAAAAGAAGTGGGGAGATACCTACTACCTTTACCCTTCTCCACTTCCAGGGAAGGGTCTGGTGAAGAAGCTTCGCTGCTCTCCCGATGCATTCATGCAGATGACGCTCCAGTTGGCATACTTCAGAGTCAGTTATTGATTGATCTTTGATCTTTGGGTGCCTCGTTGAATTTATTCAGAGTGGGATTAGTGCTTAGATATTCTAATTATGAGCTTGAGTATACTTTGTAACTATTTGCGGAACACGAGAAAGTTCTCGTTGACCTAATTTGTTTAGGTTTCACAAAGTTTATTAGAAATTGTTGATACTGCACGGATTTGCATTCCATGAAATAATATTGTCTAATCCCAATGCGTTTGCAGAATCACCATATTCTCTTTCCATAGTGACTTAGGTTGCACGAGATTTACTAGAGCTGAGACATTTCAATGACTACGATATCTCAGTTCCTTACTTAGCAAACTGATTTTTTCAGAACCAAGGCAAGTTCTCCCTGACCTACGAGGCCTCGATGACTCGTCTCTTCCGCGAGGGTCGCACCGAGACTGTACGATCGTGCACTGTCGAGAGCTGTGACTTTGTCAGATCCATGCTCGACTCCAAAACTTCGGTGAGAACATAGGGGCACGAGGGATTGGAGATTGAGTTTATTGTGAAACCTTACGCTAGGGGATTACGGTAGCAAAAGAAGCTTGTTGTGGATGGAGAGTACGGTAGGATTAATTATCAATTATCTATCGATTGATTGATTACAGCGTGACGAGCGTGTCCGCCTGCTGCGCATCGCCTGCGAGAAGCACCAGGATCAGTACAGGTACGGTAGGATTACGGTAGTTGGTGATTATTGATTAATAGAGGTACGGCCGATGTTAGTATAGTAGTATCCAGGGATACGATGGGATGCCATGGATTCCTTGAGAATTCTGATATTAATATGTTTTCAAACTATTGAGTAAATGATCGCAGCAGCAACATCGAGATTGCTCTAGTATGAATCGTGAAACATCGATGAAACTTGTGGTTTTGGAACCAACATTTTTTCCCGATTTGTAATTCACCAGCATCAGACGTATCTGATGGATTCTAGTATCTTATTGATCGCTTTCCTTGATTATCGATCTATTTCTTCCAGAGACGCGATGACGGGCCGTGGAATGGACAGACACTTGTTCGCCCTGTACATCATCAAGAGATATCTGGAGGAGGTGAGAAATTCTCTCTTTTTTTTTGGAAAATGAGAAATTTGGGGAAGTTGTGTTTCACGGGTATGCCAATACGAATATGGTCAATGTTTGTTTGATTTTTCTGTTGTTTCTTGCGACAAAAAATGAGCAGCAACATGAGGTATCTAGAGAAGGTAGGGTAGTTTGCTTTTCCGAAGAAGTAAGCGGGAGTCGTGTTTCATGAATTAGACATTGCCAGTGGGATCAGCGGTTTTGCAATTTCTTGTTTTTGTTCCGTCTTTGAAAAAAAAAGATATCATCAAGAGATATCTGGATCATTCGGATAGAGGAGTTATAGGGTTAGTGTTTTGGTTTCACAGATCTGTCAAGAGCAGTTGGGTGGAATGGGTTCTAATAGATGCAACTTGAGACGTTACAAGTAAAGAATAATTGTGCCCTTGTGGTTCTTGTTTCATGAATTCTTCAATATTTGCTAAACTTTGCTTTCGCTGCTTAATTCGACATCAATATTTATTAAACAAAATCATATTTCATGACATTTGCATTAGATAGACGCGCTATTCATGCATTCCATTTCCAATATAAGGTGATGTTATAATCGTGTATCAGTGCCTAATTAATCCTCATTCCAGGAATCGCCGTTCTTCGACAAGATTTTCCCTCCGACGTACCTCCTTTCCACCTCGCAGACGCCCCTCAACCAGTGCGATGATGAGGCCGAGATGAAGCATCTGTCGTCCGAGAAGAAGCTCAAGCTCGTGTCGGCTGGAGGTGCGTTCTAGGCGAGACGGGTTAGGAAAAAGACGAGGGGGGTACGGTAGGACGAATTGAGAATTCATTGGTGCATTTTGTTCTGAAGATCGAAAATCGAATGTCTCATAGCGCGTTGTGTCTTGAGTTATAGAAGGGGCACAGAAGTGGCTGGTTTGAGTCTGTGAAAATATTTAGCTTTGCTTCACGCCTGAATAGATATCAGATCATGCAATGCTGAATGTTTTTTTTACTACGTTAAAGTTAAATTTTTAGGCGGATTCGGCCCTGTGGCAGACGCCGGTTACGGTGTTTCGTACGTTATCTCGGGAGAGAATCACATCACCTTCCACATCTCATCGAAGAGATCGGCATCGAACACGAGCAGTGCTCAATTCAAGTGAGTTCCTTGAAGAAAGCGTGCGTCCTAGACGAGGCGGGTTAGGGAGGGTTGAGAGAGGTACAAGGTGGTGGTAGGGTTTGAGATTGAGGCCGCTACATTCGGACTCTGTAGAACAGCTGAGGCGCTAGAAATAGTTTGTTCCGGTAGAAAATGGAAGTTGATTGAGCAATACCCGCCTCCTGGTCTCTTGAGTTGTGAATGAGACAGCGATAGTGCGGGTGCGCAAACAACCTTTGGGATTGAGAATAGATGATTGATTGTGAGTATCCAAGACCGACACGAATCGGATCATGCCCATCTGCTGCATTATTGCAGAAGTAGTGAAGCAGGGAAATAGCCGGGTGAGATTGTGTATCACCACCGAAATTGTTTGAAGAACCGAATTACCGAAAGAACCGAAAGTTATGGTTTCTTATGATATCACTGGAACGTGAAAGTGACTTTTGCATTAACTTTCTCCATTTTTTTGTGTGATTGTGCAGCGATATTAGGGGAGCCCAATTCATCGCTTTGTGGACTAGTTATGGCTCCGTACAATATCACCGTGGCCGTAAAATGATGGGTAAGATTGATGCGCTGAGGACGTCGTTCGTATCGGATTGTTGGCTGTTCCAATTAGTTATGATATCACTGGAACATGATTGTGACTGGTGCAAACTTTCCACTTCTCTCGTGAGATTGTTTAGGGTTATTGGGAGAATCATCGCTTTGTGGACTAATGATAAGATCGTATGATATTGCTGAAACATGAACATGATTAGCGATAATAATGGAAGCGACTTTGTGATTGGATTTTTATCTACTGTTGAGTTCACTGTTACACAAATGTGACTGTTTCAATTTCAGGAACGACCTGATCCAGTCGCTTCGCGACATGCAGGGACTCTTCGTGGAGTCGAAGTAAAGGAGGCTCCGCCCACTTGAAGCCCCGCCCCCTCCAGGCTCCGCCCCCTTCCATCTCCGTAGTTTCTGCAGCTTCGCCTCGACTCTATCACACGCTTTTCGTCTGGATTCACACTAAACCTCGTCTTTGTTGTTATTACAAGCTCCGCCCATCTTAAGATTGTACTACAACAATACACCACAAAACCCATAAAGAGATAGCTAGCAGAGATGTGCGTATATATTCGCCTCGTTTGTGTTCTTATTTGTTTGTCCGTTTGTTCTATCCGTGTACAATTTATCAAGATTGATTACCCGTTCTTTCCCCCGTCCCTCATGATATTTGTTCGATCGATAATAGCAGGTATACCGTATCCTCCCTTCTCCTACCGTACCCCAACCATCTCTAGCCCTCCTCAAGTAACCATACCGTATCCACAGCATAACCGAGAATACCGTACCCCATCCTACCGTACCTCGCTTACCACTTGTACTACAGTAACTCACTCGTGTTCTTGGTTGCAATTTGATTTCTCTCCCTGTTTGCCATTGAAATTCACTGGATTCTTTCTCGTTTAGTCTCTCGATCGTTCTTTCTAGATGTAGCATTATTGATTTTTCTTACTCAGATGTAGCGCCAATAGTGCGTAATAGTAGAGAAGTAGTAATGCCTATCGAGTCTTTAAATACAATCGTATCTTTTTTTTGTCGTAATTTCCTGGATTAATTTGCTCAGCTTTTGAGAGCCATCAAACAACCGGATAAATCGTTTCCAGAAAAAATGAGTTTCAATAGGTAAATGAGCATAGCGTAGAGACACTGATCGATACTTGGAGAATATGCAAGAAAATCGATGATAGAGGTATACTGTAGATGTTCCGGGTCTCAAGCAGATTTTTATCGAGTTTGATTCGCTTCCACAATGAGCAAGCGTGGCCACCGGAGATGGTTAAACAGGTACAACCGTTTGATATTGACGATTCAACTTGTAATGGGACTGTGACACAAAAAACAGCGTACGGTAGTGGATTGGGTTTGTGAGCAGAAAAGTCGCTGGCTACAGGGAATTCAACTTGTCGTGTTACATACGAAACCTAAGCCAGCGAGGTGAAGCATTCATGGTAGCGGAGGAAGTAGTTGATTGGGTTTGTTGGCCGAACGAAGAAGAATGGATCGCTCGATACGGGCGAGTCAACTTATCATAGACTTTGTGAAACCTAAATGATCGTAGCTGTCATCTTAGTTGAAGGGACGGCATAAGTGAATTTTGGAATATTTATCTGTGGCTACATTGAACGTTCCTTGAGAAGGCGTCTTCTCATAAAACTTGTGAAACCGAGAAGCGCAATTCTTTTTTCCATAAATTTGACAGTATTTTTCTATATTTCGCTTGCAGTTTCGTTCCTCGTTATAGTATCTTATAGCCTTGTCGGTAATGAATCAATAATCAATCAATCGATATTCCATCTTTCAGATCACATCGGAGTGTCGAGTGACGCCGGATTTCGTGAACGAGACCGAGGAAAGGGCGATGTTGAATGAGGTGGAGGGACGACTGCAGAAGTTACCCTATGAGGAAAGCCATTGGGATGAGGTACGGTTGCAATACGGTTAGGCCATGGTTTGGTTATGATGTTGATATTGTACTTTTCAATGTTGGATGAGGCAATAGGAAAACCATTGGGATGAGGTACGGTAGTACAAGAGTACGCGGGCTATTGTAGGAAGTACGGAAAAATTAAAATTATCTTCGATCCTGGTAGGCAGTGACATGAAGCAGCAGAAGCTACTGTATGAATATTGAGACGATCCATTACAATGAAGGACTACTGTAGGTTGCTTCGTGAATGTTATATTGGTGACCCGCGTGACGTGGAAGTATTACATTTACAGTTAGCCCGCGGCTTTTGAGAAAGGTATGCTGCCGAAAGTCACCGGGCTAAAAATGCTTGAAGCTTTATTTTATGTAATTTTAAAATGGGATTTGTTCTGCCTTGAAAACAGAATGAATATTTCAATCAAACAAAGAAAAGGTATAATTCGACCGGTGAAATTGCAGCGCATGTGCTGCTCAAGTGATGTGGGTTGAGCACAAAGATGATTGGTGAAGAGCTTCAACTTAACTCAATGATTTATTCATTACAATTTGTAAACTGTTTATCCTAAACAAGTGATACATCTGCCCGACAAATCGTTGTTATAATTCACCCGGTGAATTCGGCGCGCATGCTCTGCTCAAGTGCTGTAGATTGAGTGAGAAAAATAAATGTAGAATACGCACAGAGCCTACTGTACGTACTACGTAGAAACGGATACGGTTCCTCAAGCTATCTATCTGTATCGATAATAGTAATGTTGTTGTTGCTAGGATCAGCGTAGCCTACCCTACTGAACCGAGAAACAGCTACCATACTAACTTCCGTATTCCAGGCGATTCATCTGTATCGGGAGCGCGAGCAGCGCGTGTGGACGAGCGAGAACGAGGCGGTCCTGGCACGAATGAGGGAGTGCTCCTTCCCCAAGGTACGGTAGGCGATAGAAGATCGATATTTCAAAGTACGGTATTGTTGTATTGTTCAAGAAAAGCTAGGGTCCCATAGGGCGGATGTAAGCAGGAGGAATCCGATAAAAATGTTACGGTGCGTGTCTAAGTGAACTGAGGATGCAGTGGTTGTTCAATGCTGGGTTCCTACGGATATTCCAATTCTTGATTCCACTCCCGCAAACAATGAAAATAATTATTTGTAATCATTTTGCATGAACTGTCGTCACGAAAATAGTTCTTTGATCTCACTTCTAATCTTCTTTCCCTTGCAGGACACCTCCCATCTCACGTACGTGCACATTCTCGATCTGCACGCGGACGGACACATCAAACCGCACATCGACAGTGTTAGGGTTAGTGGTTTGTTGAATTGAATGTTGCACTAAAATGACCAAATGAGTAGTACAGGGCGCCTACGTGTTTCACAGGCGGCATAAAGTCCCAGTGATTTATTGTTTCTGAATTCAGTAATTTGTAAAACAGGAAATAATAATCTAGCTCAGAAGTGTTCTAGACTTGCCTGAATTTTGTGAACAATCTTGGCCAGAACCAAGAAACACACCGCGCGATTATAAGTTCCATGGTGCAGATATCTTCCTTCGGATGATCGCATTCATTGATCGTATTGCGTTTGCTGCCATTAAAATACTTTATTTCTGCTCGCAGTTTATTACTTTTCGAACCTGGTGTCTTCGTGATTCCTAGGTTTGATAATTGTATCAGCAGCGATCGTTTGTAATTAACGACCGTCTCAAAATGTGACAATAATAATAAGAAAAAATATTGATTCAGTACTGCGATGACGTGATCGGCTAAACCAGTCAATTATTTACTAGAACCGGGCGGTTATGTGTTCCTCAGTGATCACAAGTTTGTGTGGACCACGCAATTTCAATTTCTCTTGAGAATTACACCAAACATAAAACAAAACTGTCCTAATACACTTCACATAGGCCGGTTGCCTAATAATTTGATTAATTTTATTTATTTTGCTAATAATTTTATAATTTCAGTACTGCGGTGACGTGATCACGGGTATCTCCCTGCTCTCTTCCTGTGTGATGCGACTGCGACACGAGAAGCAAAAGGAGGAACTGATTGTGGATCTGATGCTCCCGAGGAGAAGTCTATATCGATTGGGGTGAGGCAGATTTAGTGATTGGGGTACGGTAGATTATTGACTGACGTACTCATTGTATGCGCATCCCTTGGCTTACGGCATTGTTGCAAAAGGATATCAAGTTATTGTGAAAATGTGAGCCTTGCAAGTGTGACCTTTCACTTGCAACTTTTTTGTTTCACTATTGCTGTAAGGGACTCGCATTTTAGTTTCACGCAATGGGATACGGGGCAGCATTTAAGATTAAATAATGCACATCGATCATTGTTTTGCGAAAATTTCACGCCTCTCGGTTCTTTGCCTCACACATTACTCATAATCCTAGGAGCGGTGCTTGACCTAATTTTATCGTAATATATTAATTTCCAATCTCTCGTCAATTTTGATTCTCGGTAATCTACCGTACTTTTCAGTGGCATCGGTCGATACGAGTTCACGCACGAAGTTCTCGGAGAGACCGAAAGCGAGTTTGACGGAGCGAAAATCGATCGAGGACGGAGAATATCGATCATCTGTAGGGATCTACCCAAGCAGCAGGCAAAGGTATACGGTAGCGATTGGAAATGGGAATGAACGTTTCCTCGATTCGCATGGCATCTCGTTTTTCTGACCGCCGAGAGGCCAGTGATGAATGGACAACATTAGTATACGGTAGCCCGAGGGGGGATATCTGTTAGTATCGGGCTGATGCAAAAGTTTCTTCACAAAATTATCTCGATAGTTTCTGACTCGTCCCCTCCTTGTTCCTTCATCATTCAAGTCGCGGTTTTTCATATTCAATGGCCATTTGAATACTCTCTATCCCCAGCATAATGAAACCCCTGAATGATGACTGAGGCCGATACAACATCTAATCAAAGTCAGCGTAGTGCAAATTTTTGCTCACTCTTAATCGTCCTATTATTCCATGATGAATTGAGATATCCTCAAATCTCAACCATTGGCACATAGTGCATTTATAGTATGTCACAACACATGTGGAGCGGCAACTCTACCACAAAAAACCTTCTAAAAATACCCACATATTCAAAAGTTAGGGCAGCACAAAAACCACCGATTCTTGAAATACTTGTATAAAATTTGTCTCGATTGACCTAGAGATTCAAAATGTGGTGCAAATTAAAGTAGTTTCCCTGTTAGAGTTCTCGTTTTATTTTGGAGATTTTCGAAGAACCTATTCTAAAGTTGCTATTTTTTAGAAACGTATCCTCGCAAATCGACGATCGAAATAGCCACTTTTGGGGGCCCACTGTTTCGTATGATATTCATAAGCCTAATATTTCACTGCCATATAAACCAGAAACCCTTCCCCAATCCCTCTAAAATCGGTGAGAATTTGGGAATCACTCGTTCTGAAAATAATGCAATGCGAAAGATCATACCTAAAATGCCATGATTTCGATGTATTTTGTTTCCGATTTTTTTCCTCACATACTAAGCAGCTATGAGCCAATTCAAATGTATGGCTTTAGTCCTCGTACCCATACCTAGTTCCTATTTCAAGGGAATTTGGGAGTGATTCGGTACAAGGGTAATAAATTAGAAAATGCGGTGTGAAGAAACTTATGCATCAACCTAATAACTTTCCGATCGATAACTGATAACTGTTATTTCCAGTTCTTCCTGAAGATGCAGCCAATTCCGCCGGAATGAAGATGTAAATAAGTTAGGAGGAACTAATTTTGACCAGAGCTCAGAGCTCAATGTGATATTGTTACTGTAGATGTGTAGATAAAGCTTGTTTTCCATTTTACAATTATTCTCTTTATCCGTTAATTAGACATAGTTTATATGGAATTTACGTACTTACAAGTTGCTAATATTGACCGATAACCAGGGTTGTTGTTGTTGTTAGCTAGTTACAGAAGGAACAATGGCCAGGCTCTCTTCAATCACAATACTCTCTCGTCTGGCAGACAGGGCTAGAGAGCATGGGAAATCGAGAGAGTCAGACCATCGTTTTACAGAAGAGTAAATACACAGAAAATCAGTTGGCGGTTCGCACTACTTCTTGGGAGGACAGAGGACAGAAAACACCGTATAGGGGAGAGACAATGGAGTGATTGTAGAGAGGGGGTACGGTACATGGAAGGGGGGATACGGTAGGGGAAGGGGCGGGGCTACCGTACCCTACTCGCGACGGAGGGCGTCCAGACGCGCTTGGAGGTCATCGTCGAGATCGTTGTTGCTCGCGCTCGCACTGCCGCCCGCGGGCACACCGCCGGCTACAAAGGGATACGGTAAGATTACGGTATTAAGTATCGTAAGATGATTACGGTACTGCATTGGAGTGCGATAGCGCACAGTACCATTGTTCTATTATCTAATTTCGTTTCTGCCACAACGATCCCAGTGATATTACTACATCGACATTTTTCTGGTACATGTGCTGTGCGTGAAACCGAAACACTCCTAGTGTTCGAGGTACTGCCGAAATTCGCGTATTGGTTTCAAACCTACCTACCTTTTCACACCACCGGCTGCAAAGGATACGATAAGATTACCGTAGCTACGTAGTACCGTATGATAATGCCCAGGGCAAGGTTTATTTAAATTGTATCCAATGACGGTCAGTAATTGCACATGTCGATTTGTCTTTACACAAGTGTACCGGACGAAGCCGCAATGTGCATAGTGCTTGCGCGAACATTGTTCCCTTTTTTTTGGTTTGTCGCAGATATTTCAGCAATAGCCGTGACTACAGTAATCCTATCAAGCTTCGATACCGTAACCCGTCTACCGTACCTCCAATGGGGACCTTGGCCGGTCCGGTTCTCTCGGCCGCTCAGATCTGTCACGTGGGCACGACCAGCCCCCACTCTACTAATTGTCACTGTTTTCCCCGCTACGGCACCCCTCGCATTTTGATACCGTAACCCGGCTACCGTACCTCCAATGGGTACCTTGGCGGGTCCGGTTCCCCACCTAGCGTAGTCTCACCTAGCGCAAAACCCCATGGTGTGATAGCACCTTTACCTTGTACTTCCTACCATAACAGGATAACAATTACCGTACCTCCAATGGGGACCTTGGCGGGTCCGGTTCTCTCGGCAGCTCCGATCTGTCCCGTGGGCACGACCAGTCCGCCCATCTCCTCGCCCATCTGGATGCCCAGCTCGTCCAGCACCTTAATTTATTTATTATTTTATTAATTAAATAATTATTTTATTTTGAAGTGGTAATGGATGACTAATTGTATTCACAGATTTCTTCGAGCACTTGAGCAGCGCTTGAAACCAAAAAACAAATAGATGTTTCCGTTGGCATATTCACCGGGGATTTTGAAAGATTAGTATATTTCGACACCCATGTCCATCGGATGCTTTTGAAATTGCGTGCACCTATGCCTCACGCGAAACCCAAATGTGACCGTTAATATATTCACCTAAGAGATTTAAATGATTAGTTTACAAGAGTCACAGAGGGTACATTGGATTCTTTTTGAAACCTCTGACACTAGTACATCGAGTGAAACCGAATCGCCACTAGGCTCCGTCTGAGCGCGATTGCACCTATCAGGGAATATAATTTCTATTTAGACAGCCAATTCACAATCATTAAATGCACCTGCTCCTTCTCGATTATGAGGCAATTGTAAATCCGGAATGCGCGGGGATTTTTAGAGACACGTCCAGCAAATAAAAAAATGCGGCGTAATTGTAAATCAATCATGTAATTGTTGTTGCCTCGTAGAACCCTCAATCTATTGATCACCTGCGAGGCTTCCTGCACATAAGCAATATGCGAAACCTGAACACGACTGTATCTTTTCAGGCTGCCAGTGTAATATTTGATCTATGTATGCAATACATTGAATGAGCCAGTCACATCACGTATGACCTGCATGCGAAACCGGAACGCGACGGTGTGTAATTAGAGCATGATTGCTTACCAATCAATTAGTGTTTTTTTAAACGACTACGCATTGCAACCCCATTGATGCACCTACCGATGCTATGCGCTTTAGCAATCGGTGAAACCGGAACACAACTGCACATATTCAGATCACCATTGCATTTTTTTCCAAAATGCATGACGCAATCATTGAATACACTAAGCATGTCGTTAACTTGAAGAACCCGCGAAACCGGAATCCTACACCCGAAGTACTCGTCAATTGTTTAGTTTTTACAAGTTCAGCAGTGTATTATCGAATACACAGCGTCCGCCGCGAAGTCAATGTGCTACGAAACAGGAACACGCCAGTATAATTTCCCAAGCAATTACTCCACCGACCCATTCACTACTACATTCACTAGAACACGATCGGGTTCAAGCAAAATCAGAAAGAAAAGATCAAAATCAATCGATACCACCCTATCTACCGTATCCCCCCCCCACCGTACCTGGTTGACGATCTGCTCGCTCTCCGCGTCGTCCGCCTCGTCTCCCAGCGCGTCGTCGATCGCGTCCCCGATGATCTCCTGTAAATTAAAATAATATTTAAATTAATAAATTAATGCTCATCGGAAATCTATCATTATTCCTGTCTATTGCGACAATAATCATGTCTGAGGATGGAGATATCCAGAGCTAAAATAATTATTTATTTGCCAAATGAACTCGAATCGCATTGGCGAACGGGTGGTCTGGTGCAGATAACCAACCCGTGAAACCCAAATGCGCGTGAGCAAAATATAGGCCTAATTGTAAATATAAAATGCCCGATTTAAAAATAAATAAATATAAAAATGACTCACCTCCTTCATGTCCATGATCTCGCTCTGCTTCTCGAACTCCATCATGATCTGAGATTGGGATGAATTAAATTAAATTTGTATTTGAATCGATGCAGTGATCAGATTGAAACTAGACTTGCCCTCTCGCTTTACCACTAACTGTGATACACAAAACTGTCTAGAATGGTCTGGCTCAGGTTCAGTGCTGATTTATGTGACCTATTCTGCCTTCATTGAAGGCAACGTTACTAAAGGATTTTAAGAAGGACCTCTGAAACTTTGACTCGCCCCCGGATATGGAGCCTGTTCGGTGTTAACTGTGGTCAACCTAATGAACCCGTTTCAATCACTGGTGGGCTAGGAAGGATGGCAGGTTTAAAATTGCCGATGCCCTCCACAGGCACTGGTTGACTATTTCCTTTTTCTGCAAGGCGACAGATCTCAACTTTGTCCAAGGAATGCCCAGAGCTATTTTGCGGATGCCCCACTATGTCACCTTTCAATCTTAATCTCAACAGTGCTCTCAAAACTTCATTGAGAGCAACACACCTTTTGGATCTACATATAAAATTCTGAAACCCCTTCCCACCTGCTGTATCTGGGGCAGGTTCAGTGCTGTTTATCGATATTGAGATCTACTCCATAAAATGTTATATTTTAATGAGGACTGCGTAGAATACATTGAGCAACCCAATCATACCCAACCAGTGAGCGTTGAAACCCACCTGCTGTATCTGGGGGAGGTTCATCTGTCGATTCATCGTCTTCATCGCTTGCGTCACGCCCTTCATCGCCTAGAATAACGAATCATTAACGATTTTAATATTTAAATATAATTTTAATAGCATCATCAACATCATCAAAAACCCTTACAAACGCCACGTAGATTGTGTGCTTGCTTATCAACATAATGAGAAAATAGCTTCTCATTATGAGGATCTCTCGCGTCTCTAACAGACGAGGCCATGGTGAAATGAGAGTGTCCGATGATTGTGCATTATAATTTATTAATTAAAGCAACAAACCGAAGCCATGGCCTCCTGACTCTTGAGCGTCTGCACCTTGAGCGAGACGGCCTGCAATGAATGAATTGCAATAATTTAAAGGCAAGCTGTAAAATTTAAATTCGCCGGGCTATGGCAAAGGTAGTTAGAAATTAACTTGGATCTACATTGTAGGTCCATAGTGCGATAAAACTTAAAATCATCGAACAAGGAATATGAAAACCAGGAGTAAATCTAGGCAGCCTACAAGTCATTCGTGGGCTTATTTTACCTGAATATTAGCCTTCATGACGATGAACTTCTTGATGTAGCGACGCGTCCTCACGAGATCCTTCGCCATCACTTTCACTGAGTCCTGCCAATGAATATTATTATTATTATTTAAAAATATTTATCCATCTAAAAATACATAACGAAGATTGTGCAGTTTCACTGAGTCCTGCGAATTCATTAAATAATGACTCTACAACTAGAAAACTACAAAGTCGACCACTGTCACCGAGTCCTGGCAATTATTAAATAATATTTTTATTTAAAATATTATTGCGATTATTTAGAGAAATTTCACTGACAATGAGTCCTAGAAGAGTCAAATGGGCTTTTTATCGTCGTTTCGTATAAGAGCACTATACATTGGTGCACTTGACCTAGTCCGATCACTTGAAACGAAGATGAAACCACTAACCATCTGGTTCATTTTGGCCATCTTCTTGATCTCGGCGATCACTTTCTTCTCTTGCATCTCCATACGCTGCTTCTCTCTGTAAAGTGTGCAGTTATCGATGAGCATACACCTCTGATAGCCTTGAAAAAGTTTCACTAAAAAAACTGACTAAAATTTCTAAAAAGGCACATTTGTAACAAAAATGAGGTACTATCCTAATTTCGACATTTGCGTTATTACTAAAAGGAATTATTAAAGTGATTAGTCATCATGAAGTCTAGATTTTGAAATACTTTACTTGTATCACTAGGTATACCTTTGTTTCACAAATTCTTTTAAACCTATCAGAATGTATCTTAATCGATTAGTGTGAGCGTTGGATTCCACAAAACATATCAGATACTGCTGGATAGGTATAGAATCGCGTATGAAAGGTATTAGTCATCATTCGAGCCTTATCAAGAAACTGAATGTTTATCAACAAACCAAGTCCTTTTCGCTGTATTTTTTTTTTATTAAAGTTACCCAACCAGGACGATTTTGACCCCCTATTTTTATTTGCTCATTCGATAGAGAATGGTCGAATTAGTATTGCTCGCGCATTAAAAAAAGTCAGAAAATCGATAATGACCCTAAAATTCGGCCTGGAACACCCGTCTGGTCCGGTGCCGGACCAGGCAACCGCGCGCAATTCAAACTGGAATATGGGGAGACTTAATTGTTTATCGCTGTGATTCCGCCCATTTTCACTTTCTATGGTTCACTGACTCCGCATTTTGCTTTCCAGATTCAATCATGAATAAAAATTGATCAATAAGCATAATTAAATAAACTATTTAAATCATTTAAAAATAAAGTCATTCGTTGTTTTTATCTCTATTTTGCGGTTGCGGTTTTCGCGCGCATTCAAACGATAATTTGTCCTGGTTGGGTAACTTTAACATCATAAAAAGAGAGGTAAAACCACAGAAAATGTATAACATGCAAGACGAAGAAATAATTAGATCTTAGGTGATAATAACGGCAAACATAAGGTGATAATAATGACCAACCTGTCGAGTTCTCGCATGGCTTTGTTGAGTGCGCGCTGGTTCTGGCGCAGCATCTCTGCGGGGGTCTTGCGACGGCCGAACAGGAACTCCATGACTGGAAAATCAATAATTATCAAAGATTAGGGGTCGCGAAAAACGAAAAAACAACAAAATTGCACGCTAATGCACTGGTAAAATGATGAAAACAAGCGAGTTTTAGCTAAAGTTTTCATGAAAATTAGAAGAAGATGGTTTTATTTCCACGGAGCCTATTCACCGGTGATAGGAGACGACAATGAGCGGAGTAATCTCGTCTGAGTATGAAAGCATGCGGAGATGAGTCATGCACTTTCGCAAGACAACATCGAGTTTTTAGGTTAAACGAAGCTAAGTCGGGGTAAATCAGCCTCTGCGCGTGCTTGGAGTATCAACCGTTGTGTGATTGTACTGCCAAAACAGAAACAGGCAAGCAAAACAACAATAACAAGGAAGAAAACAGCTCGAGAGGCGTTCTCAAGACACAGCGAGATTTGACAGCATAGATTTCACAGCAGTGCGCGCTAAATGTTGTGAAACTTCCCTATTCTACGGCTTTGGCTCGGATCGTGAACTGATTATTTAATACTATTTTTGTTGTTACGGTAAGGAGAGGATGGATTGAGCGCGAACATACTAATTTGGCTATCTTTAAGAGTATTTCACGCAATAAAAAATAAAGAACAACAAAACGGCTAACTCTTCATCAGGGGGACGTCTACAACCGCTACTCTTGACGCGATTGACGATAAATGAGATCGTTAGTCAGCAAGAGATCGAAATCGAGAGACCCGAAATCTGCTCGTTACCAGAGGTGTGGCAGGAATAAGTTGAAATTGACCCTGTTACTCGTTTTCACTTTTGATTGAGCATTCACACTGCGAATGAATTCCAGTTCATTGCACTCCTCCCAGCATTTTCGCGTTATTTCTTGCCTCTTCAGATACACTAACGATCAAATATGAACAAAAATTGAAACCCAAACTGTGTTAGAAGTGTCTTCGTGTTCATTGAATTTGTCTCCGCGCTTTCTTATCATTGCTTACAATTCGAATTTTTCAGAAGATCAACTGATTGCTGATTAGTACTCAGCGAGTGTTTTCGAGCTCATTGTAGGTACGTAACCTATCTTTTTTGCTGTAAAACTTTCTCAGAATCGCTAAAAATAATATATCAACCTCAGATATCCTATCTAATCAGAAAACACTCGGCACTCGTCCATCTTCTTTCGTTGCGCCTTATCGTTATCTTGAGAGACGCCTTGTCGGATATGGCCTGTCTCTCATTTCGCCATGCTCTCTCGATTCTCTGATTGGAGAGATATATCAAAATGAAGAGACGAGATCATTGCTGCCTCCTCGTGTCTGGAAATACTGATAAGATACGTCCTCGTATTGACTGTTCTAGTCATTCTTCCTCACTCGAGGCGATCGCCATATTTGCCTTACTTATTTCGTCTCGTCTCTTCGTCTTATTCTCGTCCTGCAACAAGGCATCTAAGGCCAAAGATCAAAGACCACTCCCAGCTCAGTTTCCATCATGATTATCAAGCGGATACTGTCTGTTCTGTCGCTGTCTTTATGTAGTTCCGTTATTTTCTCGCAAAATTTCGTACGCAAGTAAAGACCAAAGATCAAAGATCATTCCCAGCTTATCCTCCGCCATGACTGCCAAGCGCAAGCTGATCATTGACACTGATGGAGTCTCTGATGACATCAGGGCAATCTCGCTGGCCATGCAGCACCCGGATGTGGAGGTAAGATACGGTAGAAAAATTCATGGTGTAGTACGGCGACATTTACAGATCGTCGCCTTCACCACGACGCACGGCTGCGTCAGCGCCATCCAAGCATCGGCAAACGTCGCCCGCGCACAGAGGGCTAATGGACTCGAGGTGAGTGGCCTCCTGGATGTCCTACCGTACCATGTTACCGTCAGAGAGCCAACGGGATCCAGGTGTGTAATGGATGTTCCCGACATCGCACGAAACAAAATTATTGTATTTTTTACACTGAAGGCCATCATCTATTGTATACTACCACGATCTCCAACACTTGAATTGATCCTGAAACACATCCATTTCGCTTTTTCCAATTCACTCATTTTCTACTCTTTTTTTTCTATCGGCCTCAACGAATACCTTGCAGAAGAAGATTCCCATCTACAAGGGTGCGTCCACGCAGCTGATCAAGAATCCAGGTGAACTCGTTAAAATTATTTCGAAAGTGCTGTCTCGAGAAATGAGAGGAGAAGAAAGTGCAGAAATCTCCAAATCGCATTTCGGACCAAAACAAGTCCAATCCACTAAAATTTCGAGTGAATCTGAGCCACTTACAAAGAACATTAGCCCGACTATCTTGATTTTCCATGTTCTCTGGCACTGTCGGGCAGGCGAGAGAATACTGCGATTGAACATACTCAGGCCATTGTTACTTTCAGAGGTCGCTCACGAACTGGCCTCCGATGAGTCATTCTTCTTCGGCAGAGACGGCCTGGGAGACCAGCCCAAGAACTTTCCCGAGGTAAAATCGATTTATTATTTCCCACTACTGAATACTCTGTACAACTCTTCGCTCATGTCAGTAGTTTTCTATACGCTTTACAAACTGTTTCTGTTAGATGATAAATCGTGCACAATAATAGGAAAATCAACAAATTCTCCCGCGTTCACAATATTTTATTCTCGCTGGATTATGAAACGCATTCTGTATTCTGACAGTTGCAAACTCCTGATGTTGAGCAGTGAGAGGCTAATCTAGGATTAGCTGCCGATCAGGAGGCATGTGATTGTTCCTTCCTCCTGACAGCTTCATCCTCAGATTAGAGACAGCACATACGGCCTTCTACTACCTTTCCGACGATTCTGGACCCAAATATGTTTCAGTGAACCTACACAACCACTCATGTAAAGTGGAATACGATCGAGCAGAAATATATTTCCTACCTAAAATATGTAGAAAGAGTTCAATTCGAAACCTGACTGGAAACTGAAAAGACACGCACAATCAAAAAGCCTACCGTAATCTTTGCAGGTGCTCGAGTCCGACTTTTCGTGCTGGGAGTCGGAGCACGCGGCGCAGGCCCTCATCAGGCTCACCAGGTAGTACGGTAGTGATTATTGATCGATGGATGATGACGGTATCAGGTTTTCTCGGAATAATGAAAATGTCGTATGAATCGAAATGAATTTATCTTGTTCTGAGCGATTACCGTGTGAAGAGTCACAATCTTCATTCAAATTTTCTCGTTAGGGCTGACTGGACAGAGGTCAAAGATCAAAGATCAATCTGACGAAATTCACCAGGGAGCACCCGGACGCGACCCTGGTCGCTATCGGTCCTCTGACCAATCTTGCCCTGGCTCTGAAACTGGACGATGACTTCAAGAAGCAGCCGGCAAGAGTGGTGATCATGGGAGGCAATTACTATGGTGAGAATCTGATTAATGATGTTATTGGGACTGTCGGCAACACGGAGATTCAGTGGGTGAACTGTCTTTATCATAGCTCTGACGGCTTAAATACCCCGCGGAACAAGAGAAATAGAGAGGAGCGGGGAAGATAGATGTAATCAGGAGATAATACGAGACTCAAAGAGAATTGATCGCTGATCTATGAGATCAGAGACAGGGACCACGAGGGACTGATTGGGCACTCTTTCTATCTCTCTGTGAAAACTCGGCGATCTACGATGGTAAAAACCTAGGAAAGAAATACAAAAGCATGTCATAGTCTTAGTGTTGTTGAAATTCGCTAGTTTAAAAAAGTTGGAGGGGTATCTGAAAACAGCCCGCCAGAGTGGTGATCATGGGAGACAATTATTATGGTGAGCCTAAATTATCCAACAATAAAAAGTACTATAAATACAATAATAATAATAAAAAAACCCCGATGTGGTGATATGGGAGGTAATTACTGTGGTGAGATTGCACAGAAAACCATTATTCTCGATTTGTCGAATCAGTTGAGTTTCGAGCACTCTTCAAAGGATAACGAGATCGAGAAAAGGGAATGCAGTGAGGAGTGGATTGAAAAAAATCTCAATTCTCATTTAGGAATGGGCAACGTCAACTCGCAGACGTCCGCCGAGTTCAACTTCCACGGGGATCCAGGTATGGTGGATCTCAATCTTCGCTCTCTCGATCCTGTCCCAAGTGGCTGGAGCTTGCGCCTCCTAAAAAAGGAGTGTGTGAGAAGAAAGTAACTATCTAAGCACTCAACCAATACATTGTTAAATTGCCGCAAATGGTTCCTCTTCAATATGTATCTCGGATTCAGAGGCCCATATTTTTTCTCTCGCGGAAGTTCAATCGACGCTGTTCCAGAAGCCGCAGCAATCGTCCTTGCCGAGATGGAGTCGCCCATCACCATGGTGCCCTGGGAAGCGTTCGTCCTGGACGGAAAGAAGCACGAGAAGGTATACGGTATACGAATTGATTGGGCTACTGTAGCGACTACGAATTGATCTGGCTATGGTAATCACGAGAAAGCAGTGTGCAATCTTGAAGTTGAGATATGTTTCAGTAATCCCTCAAATTTATCAATTTTCCAGGTTTGGTAATCGTGGCCATCCATTAAACGATAGAAAGTGGCCATCCATTAAACGATAAATAAATAAAATGTGTGGAAATTAATGAATTACGGAGCATTTCTCTTCAGGAAGTTGACTTCCACGCGCATCTCTCGTTCGGAACTCCTCTCGCGGACTTTCTGACTACGGCCACGTCCGTCGGAAGAAAGGAGCTGGCCAAAGCTAATAGGTACGTTAGGGTGAACTATCGATTACTGTATCTCGAACAATAGAGAACTGGCTCCGGCTCGTCTGTACTTCTACCGGGATTGCACGGTTGTTTAGCAAGGTTGCCGTAGGTAGTCACGGAGGAACCTGATTCGACAGAGATTACGGTATCTCCGGAATACGGTATCGATCGATAATTGCAGACAGTACGCGTACTGTGACGAAATCGCCGTGTCGACCGCGATCATTCCGGAGAAAGTGATCAAGGAATCGATGAAGCTGCGCGTGACCGTCGAGCTGGCCGGCAAATACACCAGGTTACGGTTGTTTTGAGGATACTGTAGTTTTGAGGACGCAAGCGGGATACGGTAGAAAATCTTTCGCAGAATCGCAATGGATACGAATTAGTAGATAGTCGGGACCGATTTTGAAAGTCCGCACACCGGAAAGTGAAAGCGATAGTAATGAATGGGTTGAGTTTCACTGCGTAATGAACTGGGAGCGGAATGTCGAAGTCAATGATTAATCATTCTTTTCTTCCAAAACAATAAAATAGATTATCGATTGGCAAATGATTACGGTACCTTTGCCTGTCAAAAGTATACTTTCAGGGGTCAGGTAGGTTATCGATTTTCGCTTGATTACCGTAACCTTTCAGGGGTCAGGTGATGGTGGACTGGACGGATCAGCTGTGGGAGCACGAAGACAACGAGAGAGGAGTCGATAGGTGAGGAGTACGGTAGGGTGGGATTACGGTAGGTTACGGTAGCTAGAATAACTACCGTAGAGACGCCCACGCACAAGGGAACGCTAGCGAAGCGAATCATCACGATTTGAAACGGTAATTTATGAAAGCCAGAAGAATGAGCGAGGTGTCGATAGGTGAGGAGTACGGTAGGGTAGGATTACGGTAAAAAAGAGCTGGCGTGGACAGCTGGCAATGCGTGGCGGTAAGGAAGAAATACTGCAGTGCCAGCCCATTGTTTCTATAATAAATTAGAGGCCTATGGTAAGACCAACAAAAACCAACGGCAGCCTGAAGGTTTTCATTTTTGGCAGATTACGGTAGCCTGCCTATTACGGTATCCGTTCAGGACCCGCCGTGTGATCACTTTTGTCACCGCGTACGATGTGCACTACGTCGACGGGATGGTGAGAGAGGCTGTGATGAAGACTAAGAAGGAGTAGATCGATAATTACCGTACCACCGAAGATTATCGATTGGTTGCCCATTATTGTGATACGCGAATAAAGCCGATAACCTATTGTTCAATCGCATAATTTGAATGTAAAAAAATCTCTGAAAGGCGAAAGATGAAAGATCGGAAGATCAAAAGATCAGAGGGGCTGTGATGCAGACGAAGCAGTAGATCGGAGGAAAATCGATAACTATCGATGGATAGTTGACATCACAGTATCCACCACATGATTTTTGATTTATGCGATGTGACTTATAACGATGATATCTCATATTTACATCGAATTTCGCAGTAGATGAATAGTAACCGATAAAAGATTGTTGATTGTTATGATGTGATTCCAGAATAAAGCTCGCATGTTTATGCTCTTCAAATTCTTCAACGAACCCCTTTATCATCAACTCAACACGCAAGTATCAACCGCACAGTTTCTACACATTCCGTACAATACTCTCATAATGCAACTTCCGGCTTCGCTGCCTGCGATATGTGTAGAAACTGAATCGTTGTTCAAGCAATAAAATTAGAGTGTGGACGAAGCCCACGGCGAAACAGGCATCACCAAAGTGCCGAATATTGTCTGAAAAGCAGTTTTATGAGGATCTGGATGACAATTCTAGATCATAACTGATCTATTATATCTAGATGCCAAAAGTAATACTAACCGATCGTGGGATCAAGGATAAGAGCGTGAAGATGCACTGCAAACAGCGCATACACGAAGAGAAGTGAACTGAAATGTAGGGATGTCAGAATGAAGAATCCGTCTCTTCAACCTTCACACTTCCTCATCGATAACAACGATGAGAGGAATGAAGAGTCAGATTCTTTAGAAAGAGTCGGACCTGACAGCGAAAATTAAGACGCCCCAAACGACTATGTGATTAAAAATTCAACGATTTTGCCGGATTTTCCGCTGGTAAGAGAATTGAAGAGACGAACTCTGCATCATTAGGGCAGTCAGGATGAAGAATTTGTCTCTTCATTTCGAGAGCTGTCTCGGCACGCCCGAACAATCTAAGGTCAGGTGGTATGCAGAGGCAAATTTTTCTTCATGGCACCCAAAGTAAAAAGCCGAATAATCCGCAAAGACAAGCACTTACACAACTGCTGCAAACACGCGAAGGGGGTCGATCACTTTGACGTATTCCGTCTCGTATTTTTCATATTTGCAGCACATAAGTGAGGACATTTTCTGAACGGCATTATGGCTGACAAATTCTGTACTCCATTAGAGAATCATCTCGCATTGGGCAAATGAGAAGACAAATCGGTTAGAAAGATAAAATTCACTCAAAACACTTCATACTGTTTGGTCAATTTAATGATGTGATTTCTATGCTAACGATGAGCTTGCACACTGGTAATGGCGCCTTCCGATCTAGCATTTCATGAACTCTTCAAAGCTCTAAAAGTGCGGACAGCGCAACGAAGCAGCACTTCCAGTGGGCAACAGTGATTATGTGATCTCATCAGACATTTGCAAGTCATAGATACTAGGGTTGATCGTTCGGAACGGATTGACGGAATTCCGAACTTCACTTCGGAACTGCCGAGAGTCGAACAATGGCCGTTCCGGAATGAGAAATCCAATTAGTTCATTGTCCGAACTCATTCCAAGCGCTAATTGAATCAATTCCTGAACGAGGCAATTTTGATCACTCTCATTCGGCCGTTCCGAAAGCCGAACGATCAATCCTAATAGATACGATGCTTTCAGAGTGATATGCACAGATCATGCAGAAGGTTGGATGAGATGGTAACCAACAGGATGATAATTATATTTTACTTTATGAATCAAGACCTCAAGAAAAATGATGAATGAAAAATGAAAAAAGAGATGAGGCCGACTCTTCAAACCATTCAATTTGATTGCGATGCAAAGTTCTTTCCCAATCTCTCTATCAATTTTCTTCAAAAATATTATTATGATACTGTAGTCATTACATTCTCGAATTGACTGCATGCTGTAGATATCAGCGATTTCTGAGTTACAGTATTCACATCAACTAGCGTCAGTTTCTTCAATTGCATTCTTCCATTTCCCTGCTCAAATCACAAAGATCAAAGTTCACGGCTTTATTCTGCTTACTGAGCGTGTTTCAGCACTGCTCGGGCAGTGAAAACTCGTGAATGGAAAGGGTCGTGCAGCAATCACAGCTGCAGCTGCTGCAAGTGGGTCGGTGCTTAGGGCTTAGGGCTTAGGGTTTAGGGCCTTAGGGTCGCAGAGATCGCCCTGGCAGCAGCAGATCGTAGCGGTCATTTCCATTCCATTCTCAAACTCCGTCGCCGTATGACATCCGACCTGAAATAGGAGTCATAAACTCAAGAGTACTTATAAGTACTTAGTACTTAGAGCACTTAGTACTTATACTAGAGTGTTTCGGGTTTTCGGGTCGCCGTCTCTTCATTTCACATGCTCTCTAACCACAAGACCGGTCGAGCGAGTGTGTTCAATGAAGAGACGGCGACCCGGATTGAGCGCTCTAGTACGTTAGCGTGATCGAGAGCACAGGCTAACAGGATGAAGAATCAGTCTCTTCAATCCTATCCTATCCGTCAGCGTGATGAGAGGAATGAAGAGCCTGATTCTTCACCCTGACACTCGTGAAGCTCCCAGCTTACCGAGGAACAATGCCCATCGACGGCGCAGCCTTTCACTTTCGCGGTTATCCCATGAGCAACGGCGGAAAAACAATACTCGACGCCAGCCTTGCACGTTTCCTGAGCAAAAAAATTGGTTCACATATTCCTCATGATTGATACCTCGCTTTTCGGTTCAACCTTTCCTTCCCTTTCCGATTCTGCATGGCACTTGAGTGCGTCGGAGAGTGGGAGGAGAGCGAGAGTGATGAGAAGAATGGGAAGGAGCTGCATCACTGAAAGTACGGAAGTCAGGAGATTGAGGTCACGGAAGATGAAAGGCATGGGGTACTGGGGTACACCCGGATACGGAAAACGACTCTGTGGGTGGGTCAATCGTAGTTTAGACTACGACACAAGGCTATGGTAATTAGGAGCTATTGGGTACTGTAGAACGAGTGGTAGCAGGGTACTGTAGTCATTCAGAGATTGTCTACCGTACAAGGGATACTCAATTAGTTACTGTACCAGACCACGGGATATGATAGAGATGGGGTACTGGGGTATACCTGGATACGGTAGGCGACTTCGTGTGTGGTCCAAGGGAGGAGAAGGAGAGGAGAAGGAGCTCGGGTCGACTACTCTGGACGAGAGAAAAACGAGCGAATGAGGGAAGGAGGGAAAGGAGAAGGAAGAGGAGTTGAATCCTCTATATTCAAAATTTCTGATTGAAATGTAAAATGAAGATTAATCTATTTTTCATTATCTGATTGAATTATCCCAAAGCCATCCAAAAATCTTTTAAGTTCAAATAAATAAAGTGAAAAAATTCCAAAATTAAATTAAAAAACATCAGTTCATGATTTGTTCAACTCGAGTCGCATACAGTAATCCTCAAACATTTCTTTTTTTTCTTTAATTTTGTTTTTTCTTATTATTTACTGTTGTGGAGGCTCATTTTCAATTTATTCATATTAGAAACATCCCTGACAATGCCCTAGACTGTCCCAATACGAGTCTCGGCTTTTCCATTCAGCCAATATTCTTTTTCTCAAACCGTCTTGTTTTATGTTTCACGAAGTGATCTTATTCGCGACTTGTCATTCGCGCTACTAAGCATCGCAAGCTCTTTCCTTTAATGAAACTAATATAGCAACATGATATGTTGCCTTATTTCACGGAGTGTTCCATTTACTGTTTATGTTCTGTCTCGACGGCGTAAACGATTGCGTTTCCAGCAGCCAAATGGGCTTGACGAAGGACTACTTGCGGTACGTGCACGCGGGCGCTTGCAACGCCGTCGGATCCGCCAATGGTTAGTGCTTTTTACTTACTAACTCTACTTATTTTGCTCATAGTTTTGTGTTTCACGAAGCTATCACGGTTATGTTGATACTTCAGAAGTGCTTGCTTATATTTATTTATTTACTGTTAGAGGGCAAGATCCGGTCAATATTTTTATTTAATAGAATAAATAATTAAAGGCTGCGTCGTGGCCATCGACGCGACGTCGTGCGCCGTCGCCGCCTGCGACAACGTCAACATCTACAACATGAGAACGACCGAGAAGGTTTGGTCAAATTGGAATATGATTGGGTACATAATTGCAATGAAGAACCGACAACGGTGCATAGGGACTATTTTCAAGCGGTTAGGCTAGTGGAACTTATAAAGTGAAGTACGACTGAAAGTTGTAATTAACATCAATGTGACAACGACCGAGAAGGTTGGCACAATCAGAATTATGTATTGGAAAGCCTGTCGTCACTAAATTGAATCTATCAGATTCCTCGGTTACTTGTTAAACTTCTGAAACGGGAAACTTATTTGTCGACCCTTGTTAGCAGTGAGCAGAAGTATTGGTTTCCCCTGTTTTGTTGGACCAACCGTTTCTAGCCATGGCGGTTTTCAAGAAGAGACGAAGCTGTGTAAACATAATTATGATTATTTATTTAATTTAATAATTATTATTTAATTCCAGGTCGCTCATCTCGAGAACGAGAAGAAGACAGTGACCGCGATCAAGATGTGCTCGTCCAAGAAGTATCTCGCCATTGGCTACAATGATGGATCCCTGAGGCTGTACGATAGGACTGCGGAAGGTTTGTAGTTTGTAGTCTGAAATATTGACGGTTAAGTTAAAACTTTTTGTCTACAATGAACTGGGCTGACTTCCTTTTTTCACCAACGATACCTAGTGCCTACCTAGTGTTTTATTGTTGATATGTTAAATGGTACATTTTTTTCAATAGCAGCGACATACTAACTGATTCTATGAGTGTAGCATGCTTGTTATCGGCTGTCTGAAACTTCAACCTCACCCGTGTTCACGAACTCGCTTCTGTTTTGATAAACTTCGAAACGTTTGGAGAGGAATACTTGATTGTTTTTTTTATTGATGCAGAAAACGAGGGTCGACCAATTCCGTCTCATTCGTGACTCGTTATCAACCAGCTGAAACTTTATATTGACTGACCGATCAAAAATATGAAAAGTAAAGTTTAAATGAAATCCATTCCAGATCAGCGCAGTTTCGTCTCGCTGATCGGCCATCGCTCCGGCGTCAACTGCATCGCATTCAGCAATGATGGACTGACGGTAGCTACGGGAGGAAAGGTACGGTATTTGTTGTGAAACTGTAGTATTGATTGGTGAATCGGGTGGGATGGACTCATGGGCCATCTTTGAAGCAAACGTAGCTTCACTTTTGTGTTTCATTCTACCTAGACATTGCGTCATTCTGGCATTCAACGATGATCCGTCAGCTCTCAATCTAGCACTTCAACAATTCATGCTTTCCTGTTTTGTGTTTCGCCAATCCTACATGTTTTGGAACGCTGATCATCAATGATGTTATTAGCAGCCGTTGGAAACTAATTATTATTATTATTCAATTCCAGGACTCGTCCATCGTGATCTGGGACATTGTGGCAGAGACGGGCATCGTTCGACTCAATGGCCACAAGGATTCCATCACGCACCTCCAGTTCACGCAGAACGACCGATTCCTCGTGTCATCGTGAGTTTTAGCCATAAATAAAAAAATATTAATAAAAAAAGAGTCAATATGAGAAATGGTTCTTTTGCCGAAGTTGTTTACATTTATTGAAGGGCCCATTTGTTATCTGGGAAATAGCGTCTGTGAAACGCGTAGTGTGCTAGACGCTTCACATGTTCGTTACCGCAGACTGACAGATCTCGAGTGTCGTCGTTTTGTTTTATTTAGGATGAAATCATACTCCGCAAAGCAATTGTTAATATCCCTCAATAGGAAATAAGAGGTATTTGTGAAACACACAAAGAGCTAGTCCTATCAGATTACTTGCTTGCAGATCGAAGGACACGTACGTGAAGCTGTGGCACGTGGAGTCGCACTCCTGCTTCTACACCATCTCCGACCATCGCAGCGAGGTACTTTATTATTAATATTATTATTAATTATTTAATTTATGATCATCTTTTCTATTTTATCTAGGAGAATTCTAATTTTGGAAAGCAAGAAAACTCGCGGAACATTGCAATGCGGCGGTCTAACGAAGCCTTGTAATGATCGTGCATCAGCAAACTCGCTGGCTCTCTTACATTCGACCAAAGATCTCTGTTAATTTTTAAATTTTGTGGAGCTAGTCTGGGCTTTACTAGAAAACAGCCTATAGGTGATACCTAGTAGCCATTGTGCAGCCGTGATCTCGCTTGTCGCGTTCGCTATTAAAAATTTTTTATCCTGAATTCGTTTTCGCTGGTTAGCTCTGCTAAATTTTTTACGAGCAGCGTAAGCCTTGCAGCAATTAGTCAGACTAACTTAATCTAAATTGCTTGAAATATTGAAATATTTTTTTAAATTAATTTCAGGTCTACTCGTTCGCCCTTCTCAAGCAGGACTCGCTGCTGGTGACTGCGAGTGCGGAGCTGGAGCTGCTCGTGTTCGATGTGCACTGGATCGATGGAGGTATGGTAGATAGGAGTATTGATTGGGTTACAGTAGGGTGGAGTTCGAGGTACGGTAGATTACGGTAGTGTAGGATATCGATTGGGTTACGGTAGAGGGAATCATAGAGGTACTGTAGATTGGGTACGGTAGGATTCCAATTCACGAAGTTTTCGATAATTGTTGAGGGGCTGGAGAATCATTAATTAATATCCCCAGGAATTACCTACTTTAGTGCCATGGTGAAACTCAAATTGATTGGGGTTTGAAAATATTTTTAACTAGGGAGGAATCGCATTGAATCAAGTATGTCTGCAATTGCAAACCATGTTTTTGAACACAGCGTGATCTTTGAGACGAATATTAGAATTGAGAATTGAGGCAATGTTAGAAGAAGTAATCGGTAGGAATAGCATTCTTTGGCTATGATCGCAGAGTGAAACTCGAAGCAACTTGGGCGAACATTGGTTTTGCAGTAAAAATAAACTCCTGATTGTCACTGAAATAGATTCTCGATCCTTGATCATAATCATGTCGTGAAACTCAAATGTTCTCAGGTGCGAAGATTGTCGTGATTAGGCAGGAGCAACATAACTTGATGTACGTAGACTGTTACTAATACCTTCACAGGCGCGAAACAGGCGGCGGACCCTTCCGATCCCTCATCGAAGAAGGCGAAGCAGGAGGAGGAGATGGTGCCCGAGAGGGAGGATGACCTGGCGAATGTGGGTTTTACAAGTATCACTAGAGTCAAAGAATTGCGATGTCGGTAATCCGGCTTGGGTTTCTGAGAAAATAATAGATCAAGGAAATGACACTGGGCAGGGTGTGGTTTCATGCTGGCTATAGGTGCTAAATGTATCTTCCACTATGATAACTGTAGGATGGATCACATTACAAAAAAAATGAAATAGTGAGAAAGGTAAGCAGGAGGAGGAGATGGTGCCCGAGAGGGAGGATGACATGGCCAATGTGGGTTTCATATGGCTTACAAGACTTACAATATTGCCGTGGCGACAGACGACAGAGAGAATAGTCTGGCGAATGTTAGGTTTCACACTTTTTACTAGTGTTGAAGATTCCGGAATTTTGTAATCCAGCCTGCGATTCTGAGAAAATATATAATTGAGTCACGATGATGAACTTGTCAATAGTGGTTTCATACGCTTGATAAGTTGGTAGATACTGTTAACGGACAGTATGTTGGATTTCGTGCCGATAAAACAAACATAATAAGAAAGCGAAGCATGAGGAGGGCATTGTCCCCGAGAAAGAGGACCTTGCGAATGGGGTTTTCAGGTTGTTGATAAGAAGCTAAATGTATCTTACACTATGATTGTTGTCGGTGGCTCACTTTACAAAAAATTGAAATAGTGCGAGAAAAGCAAACACTAGGAGGAAACGGGTCCCGAGAGAGTGAGAGAGGGCGGATGGCCTGGCGACTGTGAGGTTTCATGCTGTTGATAAGTAGCTAGATGTCCTTCGGACGATGATAATATTGGGAGCACCTGTTCTTTAAAATACAAATAGAACGAGGATGCAAGGGGGTTGAAATGGTTCCTGAGAGAGAGGATGATCTGGCGACTGTTAGGCTTCACAATGTTAACTAGAGGCGAAGATTCCGAAATTTGCTGATCGATCGAGGGTTTTAGTGAATGAAAGTGATGAACGGGGGAATGCGGGGTTTCAAGCCACTGATAAGTTCTTAAATAAGTCACGAGTATGTTCATATTGAGGTTTCTGTGACTAACAAAACAAACTGAATTAGGCAAGGGGGTAGGAACAGAGGGTGGGGTGCAGTGTTGAGCGTGAACCACCAACTCCAGGTTTTGCGGGGGTTCTAGAGGGAGTTTACGGCTGAACAATTGTGAAAAATCGATGTTTTTCGCCTACTTTTTGGGCGTACGGATGGTTCAATCGCGGGGGGTACACACCAAACTTGGCGGGGTCGCTCAACACAGGTGGGGTGGCATTCGAACAGGGAGAGAGAGAAATAGGTTGACCTGGGAATTGTGAGGTTTCACAGGGTTTACAAGAATTGAAGATTCCAGTCTTTTTAATCACACTTGTGCCGATGAGAGAAAAATAATGGTGTCAGCTGGCTATGCGCGATTGCATGCGCTTGGTTGTTACATCCATACTCTTTGGGCATAGTCAAGTAGTTTTTCCTGTCGATAAAGCAATCAAGTATAAGAACGCGAAGTAGGAGGACGAGATGGTGTTCGAGATAAAGGGAGAGGGAGACCTGGTGACTGTTAGGTTTCACGATGTATATTTGTGTTGACGATTCCAGTTTTTGATAGTGTCGCTGGGGATTCTAAGAAGAAAAAAAACGATGAAATTGAACCAAGATGATGAACTGGCATTGCTGCGCATTGCGTCAATAAACACATTCGTGATAATTGGATCTGCTAGTTTTGTGTCTCACTAAGTTTTCACAAAGTTTTTTTTTTCACAAAGTGAATCACAATCGACGTTTCTTACCGTAATCCATGAAGTTCCTACCGTAATCCAATCCAATCCATTTCAGCGCTACGTGCGTGTCTCCCTTCGCGGTCGTCTCCTTCGTCAGTCGACCGGTCGTGCCCTGCAGCTGTGTGTGAGTGCGGACGAGCGACTGCTGCTGTGCCTGGTGAGTGGTGTAGGTTCCTATTTGTGCCGATAGGGGAAGTGGTGTGGTTTCCTAATTGTGCTTTCGAGACGAGAGCATTGGACCAGTTTGTAATCACAATTATATTGATTGGAGGTGCAGTGGTTCATACAATGGATTAGTGTTTATGCATCAGCCGCCCCATTGACGAATTGATCGACTATTGATCTGCCAGACAATATAAACATTGTGCGACGAGAAAATGGCGGGTCTCTCCGAGCCTAGATTTCTCAAAATAGTGAACACACACAGCAATGCTAAATAGTTTAGGCTTGTAATAACATTCGCTTTGGCGAATCCTGAAAGCGTCGGGTGTCCTGAAACTTATTTTATGATGGGATTTTTAAAAAAATGCTTTTGAAAATTATTTAAATTAATTATTTCCAGGGTTCGGGCCAGCTGATTGACATCTTCCGCGTCTACACTGAGGAGGAGACGGCGAAGAGAGTGACGAAGAAGCTGAGAAAGGCAAAGAGAAAGGCTACGGAGAGGTACGGTAGGGATTGGTGGGGTACGGTAGAGTGAGGAATGAGAGGTTAGGGGTACGGTAGGAGAGGTGAAGAGAGTGACGAAGAAGCTGAGAAAGGCAAAGAGAAAGGCTACGGAGAGGTACGGTAGGGATTGATGGGGTACGGTAGAGTGAGGAATGAGGGGGGTTATGGGGTACGGTAGGTAAGGCGAAGCTGCGAAAGGCAAAGAGAAAGGCTACGGAGAGGTACGGTAGGGATTGATTGAGTACGGCAGTTGATAGGCACTGAAAGGGGTGGAGTACGGAAGGTAAGACGAAGAAAGTGACGAAGAAGTTGAGAAAGGCAAAGAGAAAGGCCACGGAGAGGTAGGGAATCATTTGGAAAAAAAGGTAGATTGAGTTTGTGCAGAGAAAGGGAGAAAAAGAGAGGTAGGCTTCAGAGAGGTACGGTTGGAAGAAAAAGAGAGGTAGGCTTCAGAGAGGTACGGTAAAAAGAGAGGTAGGCTTCAGAGAGGTACGGTCGGTAGGAATGCGAAGAGGATACGGTTGCTGCGTTTTTTTTACATCGTTTAAACTGATTAGTTACAAAAAAAAGGTTGGATTTGCGTTATGCGGCTTTTCGTTTCTCTTTTGCACCCTGCGCAAATCAGTTTCACTGTTGCATTGAAAGGTGGTGGATTGAGTTCCAGTTGATCCGTGAGAGCGCGAGAAGGAATAATAATTTATTGGATAATTGAAATCATTCATATTCTCGGCCCAGAACTTTCGCGCTTCACATCATCACCAATAAGCTTACCTGCTGGATTTGGCATTGAGTTTCACAAAGTGGCGATAGATAAAAACACATTCTACAGAAACTGAAGTGCATCTATGCGAAATCTATGCGCGTGTGATAGATGTGTTATTGTTTTATTATTATTATTATTAATCTATTTTGCAGCAAGGACATCGCCGCGCCGACTGCCGATGACGTCGCCCAAGATGTGACGACGAAGATTGGAAGGATTGGAGAGTATAGAGCGATGAGGGATAAGGTGAGGATATGTGATTCTCGAGAAACTTTGATTCTGCTAGTAGACTACTGAGGAATAATTGATCACATCTAGAACAGCGTATGGTTATAATTTTACTGGAACATCCAATTGCCGTGCGGCGCCATGGGATAGAGAAGATTGGATATGAGAATACATTGCGATGAGGGATAAAGTAGGGATTTGTTTTGCACAGATGAACGACGAAATAATGCCTTCTCTCGGGCAACATTGTGATAGGGTCTTACTGGAACCGGTGAATTCTTTGTTGAAATAAAGATTTAACGATTAAGAAAGTACCCCGTGAGGAGGGATGAAGTGAGAGATTGTGAAAGTTTGAGACAGCAATGAAATTAATGAGCTCTACAGCTGCATTAGGGTATAGGATTCATGGATTCGTAAACTGCCGGGTGGTGCAGAGCAGAAGATTGGGTTGATCTGGAAGCAGCGACGGGTATGGGGACTAATCTATTCTACGAGAATCATACCGGAAACGATTAGTATATACTAATTGGATTTTACCCCAGAAATCAGTACAGAATTGGTTATTCCTCAAATTTTAGTCATAAGTAGTATTAGAGTAGCCGTAACACAACTAGAAAAAAAATATTACTTTTTGACTTTTTGATTTGAATTAGTTTTTTTGAATTAGATAAAATTGGTGTTCGCGGAGTTCGAGATGCTTCATACTTGTGGTGCAACCGGAATATAACAAGTCAAAATAGACTGCAAGCCCAGTCTGATCGACTAATTGTAAGCAACATTGAGAATGTAGGAACGATGGCATCAATAACAACACCAAATTGCAGGTGAAATGGGCTGATTTCGCTCCGCTCGCCACGGAAGGGTCAGTGGCCGTCAGGAAGGACGTTGAGGATGAAGAGGGAGAGGAGGAGGAGGGCAA
Source organism: Pristionchus arcanus (assembly GCA_900490705.1). Classification (NCBI taxonomy): domain Eukaryota; kingdom Metazoa; phylum Nematoda; class Chromadorea; order Rhabditida; family Neodiplogasteridae; genus Pristionchus; species Pristionchus arcanus. The sequence goes on from LS488002.1 coordinate 121,421, forward strand.
GGGAGAGGGAGTGAGGAAGGAGGAAGGAAGGGGAGAGGAGGGAAAGAAGAAGGAGCAGAGCAAGTACACGTACACTGTGAGATTTATTTTTATTATCTGTTTGATTTAAAGTCGGGAAAGCGAGAGAAAATTGTGTGGACGTATTGGGTTTCACGTGTGGTGTGTAGGCTAGGGGTGAAGGGGAACTCAATCTTGATTGATCAGAAATCGAAAACAAGCACTAATTGTAAGTAAAATGTCCCGTTGATTGCATTTAATTGATTGATAAATGAAAAAAATTGAAATGCTATTCTCGCGTCTCTCACACAGCGAACCGCGTGCTCTGAGCCTTGAGATGCAAAAATCCACCAGCCAGAACTCAGTTCCACCTATTCCTTATAAGTCCAACAATTGCTAAGTAATTGATCCGGCGTGTTTTTCGATTCAAAAAATATGAATTAATAAGAATTGTACATTCAGGCGTTCATTCTGTGCAAGTCGAACACGGTGCAGAGTGTGGCGATTACGGTGGATCTGGAGACGAATGAGACGAGGGCGGAGTGTGTGGCCAATCTGGATAAGGTACGGTAGTTACGGTGTATTGATTGGGTACGGTAAGTCGTTGAACTGCGGTAGGTCATTAGGATAAGGGAGGTACGAGGATACGGTTGTGAAAGGGAGGCCATCGAAGACGAATGAGACGAGGGCGAAGAGTGTCGCCAATCTGGATAAGGTATGGTAGGGATACGGTAGACAGGGTGTATTGATTGGGTGTGGTAGGGCAGGGAATTGTGGTAGGTAAAGGTACTGCAGTGTAGTGGCGATTACGGTGGATCTGGAGACGAATGAGACGAGAGCGGAGAGTGTGGCCAATCTGGATAAGGTACGGTAGATGGGGTACGGTACATAGGGTGTATTGATTTCGTACGGTCGATTATGGTTTTAAAAAATCGTGGACTTTTCCACCTACATAAGCTATACATTTTAGAGAGTCAATACTCTATAGTTATTTCGAGCATTTACCAGTCTTTAAATTATATTTAGTTATTAAGTTTTATTAATGTTAATATATTAATATAATAATATTCCAGCTCGGCCATCGGGAGGACGTCCGCTCGCTTGCTGTCTCCTCGAACAACGCGGCGTACGCGTCCGGAGGAGGATCACAGGTGAGGAGATATGGCTGACATGAGTTCTGTAATAGTGCTCAAAATTTGATATACGCTTCTCGTCATTCTAATCGCAGAAAAATGTGCGAAAAATATGAAAAATATCCGCCATTCGGTACGATGGAAGATGATCGTATGAAGATCGCGAATGGGAGAGGATGAACTGAACAGAGTAGCGTCTAAAATGCAAGAAGGGGGTTTTGTGCTGCCTCATTTGTACATGTCCGGAGCGTGGGTCTTTTTGTAATCTTCCGCAGACCAAATAATATTTTCCCGCTAATTACTGAAATAAATCGTTGCGCAACAATATCACGCTCGTCACGAGAGAATCGAGCTAGGAGTGGGAATAGAGCGAAAATCGTGAAATGAGTTTGCACCAGTTTTGGCCACCTCCAGGCATGTCCTAACACCCCTCAAAGTCCCATTGATCAGATTTCATTTTGGAGCTCCCTACACCGGGTCGGTATCCTGGATCCCCAACTTTACTCGAGTTTATCTCAGCTCTATTGAATTTGTGAGCAAAAAAGTCACTTGAGTGACCCCGGATAATTTTTCGTGCTCTATCGATCTGTGCAGACTAGAAGTCAAGAAATTGCTTCCGAACGGTGCTACACTCAAGGAAGCATAACTAAAAAATTTAGGAAAAGAGGGAGCCCAGCCGAAACTATGCTATGTATTTCAACAAGAGCTATCGAATGAGTTGCTTGCGAATAAAATAGAGGAATGCACGCGGAAGTTATGATTTGAAACGTTTTTCAGTTGATTTGAAAATATTTCATAACAGCCAGACCGCGCGTTTTGGAGAGGAATGACTTGAAACACAAGCGAAATGGAGAGTGAGAGGGGTTCATTCCATTCCGCACATTGAAAGTGCGCGGTCTGGCTGTTATGAAATATTTTTAAATCAACTGAAAAACGTTTCAAATCATAACTTCCGCGTGCATTCCTCTATTTTATTCGCAAGCAACTCATTCGATAGCTCTCGTTGAAATACATAACATAGTTTCGGCTGGGCTCCCTCTTTTCCTAAATTTTTTAGTTATGCTTCCTTGAGTGTAGCACCGTTCGGAAGCACTTTCTTGACTTCTAGTCTGCACAGATCGATAGAGCACGAAAAATTATCCGGGGTCACTCATGTGACTTTTTTGCTCACAAATTCAATAGAGCTGAGATAAACTCTAGTAAAGTTGGGGATCCAGGATACCGACCCGGTGTAGGGAGCTCCAAAATGAACTCTGAGCAATGGGACTTTGAGGGGTGTTAGGACATGCCTGGAGGTAGCCAAAACTGGTGCAAACTCATTTCACGATTTTCGCTCTATTCCCAAAAATTGTCATTCTAGCTCGATTCTCTCGTGACGAGCGTGATATGATGATTGTTATTGCAACGGCTGAGCTTTGTCTTTTGTGTTTTGAGCTTTGTCTCTAGCATATCAATTGCAGCGTATTGTTGTTCGCAATAATACAAGACGCGGCGGTATAAAATTCCATTTTAAACTGCATGAACTAATTCTCAGGTGATCGTGTGGAGCATGCGGTCGCTCAAGCCGCAGAATACCCTGAGGGAGATCGGGATGGATGACGTCACTGCCGTCATCTTCGCCACGGGAGACAACCATGTGGTCGTGGGAACGAAGGTACGGTTGCAAAGGGGGTCTGGGTCCAGGGAACCATGGATAGTATATTTCACAGATGTGATAGATGACTCGAAATCAACCGCTGCAGAACAGTTTTGGTGTATTCTTGAAGCAGTAATGTCAATGACAAAAGAGATTTATCCTTTATGTCTTTTTTCGTTGAAATGCAACCCGAAATGATTGATGAACAGCACAAGCTTCTATACATAATATACCCGTAAAACATGAAAGTATATTTTCGAAATTAATAATCTGAATAAATAAAATAAGCATTTCCAGTCCGGCTCTCTCTTCCTGTTCGTGCTCGGGTCGGCGGAGTGCATCGAGGTGAAGAGGAGCGCCCATGAAGCGGCAATCTGGCAGATCGTGCCGACCCCGGATAAGAAGGTTAGTAGGGGAATTAAGGTGCTACGGAGTAGTGTTGTTATATCGAGTGCGAGTGGACGAGTGAATTCACTCGTCGAGTTCATTTTCAACCCGCTCGGTCGGTGGAGTTCTACTCGGAGTGAATTCACTCCGGAGAGAATACTCGGAGTGAATTTCGTCCACTCATTCCTCATTTTCGACGGTCTATTCGAGGTCTCGTCCGACCAACCCTATTGGCCGCGGAGACTGTGAAATGACTCCGGAGCTCGCGAGTCGAACAAAGGAATTCACTCCGGAGTGGATTAGCACTCCGGAGTTCTTCAATCATTTTCACTCCGGAGTGTCGAGTAACTCGGTCTAACAACACTACTACGGAGGGGGCGGGGTTAACGTATTGAAATGGTGAAAAGGAGTGGCGGAGAAATTAGTAGGAGCGCCCTGGCATATTTAGGGGCCACAACGCAGATAGCCGATTCTACACAAAGGGGACAAATTTGTGTTCAAACTATCCCTCGTGGTCCCAATATCATCATACTTTTTACCGTTTGTCGATATCTTTTCTCTGAGGCGCGCTAGAGCCCGAGAAGTACGCGCGCAACTCATTGGAGGAGAGGAGGGAAAAGTGAGACGAGAGGGGAGGGGGCGGAGCCTCATTTGCGTGTGTCTCTCTCCCTCCTCCCGCCTCTCTCGCTCCCCTCCGCCCGCCTCTCGCACGTCCCTCATAAACCAAGGAGTCACAAGCCGGGGAGCCGTTCTAAAATTCTAATTTTTTCTCTAAAAATCGTAAAATATTCCAATGAGTCAGAAACACTTTGTCCGAGCAGAATTGGTACACTGGAAGCCTTAGAAAAGGCTGATTTCGTTGTGAATCGACCCTATTCCCTACCTTTATGTCCAATTTTGATCTACTTAGTGATGTTGAGCACTTCTTGGACAGTGCTCAATCGATTGGGGATGCCAGTAGCTATCCAACGCACTCTCGAACGAGTGATTTGGTTTAGAATGAACCTTGTGACTTTGGTTTCTCGCTTTTTCGCGAAATCGTGTCAGAGCAAAGTGGGCGGGGCTTGTGGGGCCTAGGCATATTGTGCTGCAGCGGGATAAAAAGGTGAGTAAAATTGGATTATGGGAAGAGGGGAATGAGAAGGAGGGTACGATTATGAGATCATATGAGTAGTAGGAATGTACATTTGGGTTGAACGCGGGTTCACTTCATCGCTGTTCGTAATTGTCGTCAAGGCGGTTCAGCGTTCCGCAATTGTTACAAGGGTAGAGCGAAATCATTTGCAACAATTCTGCGTGTATGGAGAAGGATACAATTCCATAATTTATCGTGTGCGCTGGATAATGAACTACCGATGTTTCACTAGGAAAGTCAGTGCTTCACTGTTACTATGAGATCGGCAGGCGATAGACTGCACAATGCGATGCTGATGGCGGAGACATAATATAATAACAATAACAAAAACACGCAGGGCTTCGTGACGTGCTCCGCGGACAAGAGCGTCAAGTTCTGGAGCTACCAACTGATCGACGAGGGACCAAAGTGAGTTGTGGGGTCAGTGTGGATGCGGGACCCACTAATCTCGGGTTCTGGGCGAAAAAAGGGATCATTGCGACGTTGTTCTTGAACTATAATAACGGATAAGCAATAGCGCTACTAGGTCATCGATGAGGATCTGAAGTCAGTCTTCTATAATTTAAAAAAAAATTTACCATTGAACTTGTTCGATTTCGGTTACGCATTGGATATAAAGTAAGAATTGGTTGGCGTATTCAATGTACTTGACTGACTTGGCAAAATACATTAATTATAATAATAATAATAATATCATTTCCGAGCATGCAGGTGAAGATTGTGTGCCTGATCACTATGCGATCTGAAGTTGCATCCAATGTTTATCCTTTGCTCTTTTCTTTCAGCACTGATAATTTCTCCTTTCGTGATAGACATACTAAAACTGATATGTGGTAAGCTCCCTATCAAATAGTGTATCTGATGTGGTCTCGAAAATAATAACAATTGCTTGCAAACCGGTATGGAATTATCATTAATCTCACATCAGAAAGCATCCCAAGTCTGGATGTGGAAAATTACAGTAATCTCCCAATCGATACTCACTAATCCCCTCGTCAGGAAGCGTCTCTCAATCCGCGAGACGCGCGTGCTCACCGTACCCGACGAGGCACTCTGCGTGGCCGTGTCGCCCGATGGACGATTCCTCCTCGTGAGTTATGGCTCATTTATTTAGTTAGCGCGACTATTTTTTTTAAAGCTTTTTTGATTACCGTTGCAATTCGGTTTCACGAATTCTTCATATTCTCTAATGGTTGAAGTGTTGTAATAGCTTTGCCGTATTAACTAGAGAAATAATTGTAAGCAGTCGGTAGGCTGATCTGGTTAACACAAATGTGTGACAATCCGGTTTCGTGATTCCGTGTTATGTACACGCGCCGTCCATGCTGCAATATAGATTTAACTTTCGAACAATTTATACTCGCGCAATAATATCAATGGTTTTAATAGTGATTAATATTTAAATAATAATAATGATAATAAATATCAATAATACTTCCAGGTTGGTCTACTCAATTCGACCGTCTCCGTCTACTTCATGGACACGCTCAAGTTCTTCCTCTCCCTCTACGGACACTCACTGCCAGTCACGAGTGTGACTGTATCACCGGTGAGTTGTTATTGTTATTATTATTATTGTTTTGTATTGGGAGAGGGATGGTCGATGGGACGCGAAAATTGCTTTATTCGTGTGTGAGTGGTTCTATAGAAAATGTAAAACGGAAAACTAATACGATATGAAAATAATGAGCTCCAGTAGCGAAGCTCAGAATTGGTTGTTGACCACTGGATTCGAATAATTGATTCAAGAGTTATTCATGACGTTATGTAACGTCTCAGAAACAGGAATTACACAGGTGGATAGGTTAGGAGACCTTTCACGAGAAAGCGTACCTACTCTACGGACGACTTTTCTGCAACCCATCCCAATATTTCACGGGTGTTGTACCCATACCTAGTGCTGATATTTGGCCCAATATGAAGGGTTCTAATGCACTCTCCGAGAAATGCCAGACACCACCCAAAAAAGTCGGATTTTTCAACCAAATTTTTTATTCGTTTTAAAAACTTAGTACGGTGTATTTTTGCATGGAGATTCCAAAAAAATCATTTTGGAAGGTATACGACAACGTTAAAAGGTCGAAAATCATGTTTTTCGTCGATTTTCATTTTTCCTGGAAAATTTTTTCCCACGTTACATTGGGTTCTTTACATATTCGAAATCTCCGTGAAAAACTGACTTTGTAAAAAAATTTTCAGCACGATCGGAATGCGTGCCCGGCTTTTATAGTAGTCCTTAGAGAGTGAACTTAGCGTTTTTTCACAAAATAGCCCATGCGAAGAGGGCTGCCAATATTTGGCCGACACTTGTTTATGCCTCTAATGGTGTTTTTCTGTCATTATGAACCTATTTACGATTTTTCAAAAACATTTCGACCTGATTTGCCGACATGACTCACCTCCACTTTTTTCACATAAGGGTCCCCCCTTATGTGAAAAATCGTTTATGGGTCATATCAAAATTGGCCATAATAACATGTATTATTTCACTAAAAGTGACATAAAACTAATTTTTAAGTACTCTAATACACTTTTTCTTGAGTCAGAGGTTCTATTTCAACATGACCGCCAACCTGATTTTTCACATAAGGGGGACCCTTATGTGAAAAAAGTGGAGGTGAGTCATGTCGGCAAATCAGGTCGAAATGTTTTTGAAAAATCGTAAATAGGTTCATAATGACAGAAAAACACCATTAGAGGCATAAAAAAGTGACGGCCAAATATTGGAAGCCCTCTTCGAATGGGCAATTTTGTGAAAAAACGCTAAGTTCACTCTCTAAGGACTACTATAAAACCCGGGCACACATTCCGATCGGGCTGAAATTTTTTTTACAAAGTCAGTTTTTCACGGAGATTTCGAATCTGTAAAGAACCCAATGTAACGTGGGAAAAAATTTTCCAGGAAAAATGAAAATCGACGAAAAACATGATTTTCGACATTTTAACGTTGTCGTATACCTTCCAAAATGATTTTTTTGGAATCTCCATGCAAAAATACACCGGACTAAGTTTTTAAAACGAATAAAAAATTTGATTGAAAAATCCGACTTTTTTTGGGTGGTGTCTGGCATTTCTCGGAGAGTGCACTAGAGCCCTTCATATTGGGCCAAATATCAGCACTCGGTATGGGTACAACACCCGTGAAATATTGGGATGGGTTGCAGAAAAGTCGTCCGTCGCCCCATCCCAGAAGGTACGTTCTCTGGTGAAAGGTCTCTTAGGTTGTTTTACTGACGAAGAGCCACTCATCATTGGGCCTGCTGCTATCTCCGGAGTCATGATAACCCAGTGAAACACAGACCTCACTTGTGTGGTACGAAATTCGAACGAGTAACGGAAAATCGGCACCTGTCTTATTTCGAATACTACCTTGCTCGGCCAGAAAGTCGTTAAAGCATCATTCACACAAAGAGGAGTGGCACAGGCGGAACGCGATATCGTGTGCACCCTCACGCGCCTCTCCCTATTCTTCCTAACCCGGGTCTTCTAGCACACGTCCTCTTCTTATCACTAATCCCATCGTTACAGGACTCGAAGCTGGCGGTCTCTGGCAGTGCGGACAAGACGATCAAGATCTGGGGCCTGGACTTTGGCGACTGCCACAAGAGCTTCCACGCCCATGATGAACCGTGAGTATTTAATTAAATTTTAATTAGTTTAAGATATTATTATTTTAAAATAAAGAATTATAATGGCGTTAGGGCTGTTTCAGGTAAAGAAATGAGAAAATTTGATTATTAAAAGCCCGTTAGGAACAAGTGTATCATTTAAGTTTCACGAATATTCTATAGCCCCTCGAACTTTAGGGTCTGTGATTATAAGTAAGTTCCCTCAAATAAAAAATAAGAATTGGAAGGCTACGCCTCCTGAACAGCTTAAGTTTCATAACTAATGTATTGTCGTTCACATATCCAACGATATGTAAAAAAAACAAACTTAAATGTCTGTTCATCCGTATCCCCAAGGGTAATTTAACGAATTTTTGCCTGTTCAGTTTCCCCTGAATTGTTCAAGTTTCACGAATAAGCTATCGCTCATCGAACTTCAGTGACTCTGGTTATGATTTATTCAATAAATCACAAACAGTTAACTTCTCAGTGTGTCCTGTAATCTTTCTGTTTCGAGGTTTAGTTATGGACGGTCAAATATGAATGCATACAATCTTTTCATTCCGCTTAGTCCGAAAATACCTAATTTTATTTCACAGTATCCCCTGAATAGTTTAGGTTTCACGAATGAGCTATAGAGCATCGAGTGCGCCTGCGATGGTATTGATGTTCTTCGGTTGTAGACTTGATAATATTCAACTTCTTCCTGAATTGTTTGTCTTTCACGGATAGGCATCGAGTGTGACTGTGACAGCAGTGAGACTTTGGGTTATAAACTAATTACAATTTCCTTGGCAGTGTCTCGTGCGTGCTGTTCTCGCCGTCGAATGAGGAGGAGATGCTCGTGTGGTCGGCCGGAAGGGACGGAAAGGTGAGGGGAAGGGGCTTCCGTGTTACAATGCCATGTCAAAGTTGCTGGAGCGTAGTTGATTTCAATGCGCTCTCTCCCTCTTCGTATCAACTCAAACTATCGTTAGCATCCATTTGATAATAGTGAACCCGTACGATTTGAGCTACTGCTTTTTGATGAAAGTGAAATCAGCGTCTGTAAACTAATACGAAAGACATAAGCTCCTCGAGACTGCATAATTCACATAGAAGCAGGGTTTCTTTCAAATCGTTGAGGCTACGAATCAGAGATGCTCCTTCGTAATGAATACAAATAATTGCAGTTAACTGCCCACCTGCCTGTTGTCGCTTGACGTGAATACACTAACATACTTCCTATTTACAGATCAAGCAGTGGGACGCGGTGAAGCGGGAGCGGGTGCAGGTGCGTGATCTCTCTTCATTTCACAATGTCTCTCCCCAGTCAGAGAGGAGAGAGAGTGTTAGGAAGTGAGAGAGTTAGAGAGAAATACTCTGGTCTCTTCAAGAGACTTCATTTCACCATATTTCTTCCCAATCAGAGAGGCGAGAGAGTAATGAGAGAGTCATTCAATTGCCCGTGCAGGTGCTGCACAATCACACGGCCGAAGTGAGGGCACTCGCGCAGAACGGAGAGGGATCAGTGATGGTGAGTGGGCGAAACACGAATGAAGCGGGAAAGATGTCACTTAATTAGATATTAGATAATAGCCCTAAATATTAGCAGTTAGTTATTGAATAAATAGAGGAGGATCTAGTAGAAAACGGCGGAAGAAAAACAGCACTCACCCAGAATGGAGAGGGATCAGTGATGGTGAGTGGATGGAACACGAATGAATCGGGAAAGAGTGCATTTTTAAGCTAGAAAATAGGTCTAAACATGTGCTTTATTGAGGGAGGGGTAGGGGGGAGGGCAGTCTAACAGAATTCGGCCAAAGTTACGGCACTCGCGCAGAACGGAGAGGGATCAGTAATGGTGAGTGGGTGGAACACGAATCTGGATGGTCCTTGGGTGGCGCAATTTGAGGAAACTTGAAAATGTAGGGAGACATCTGCTCAATAGGAAGTGATTTTAGTAGCGAGATTGCTAGGAGAGTTGCGGTTGCGCGGAATTGTCAATAGAGTTTGAAAATGAAAATTTGTAATTCCTCCTTAGCAGAGGTCAAATACCGCTCCCGAAAGCACCTATGCATGCCACATTTTTCGGCCAATTTAAACAAAAATTAGAGAAAAGCATACCACCGATCGACAAAAACGGAGGAAATTACCAGAAACCTTACCACCACAAGTACAATAGCTTTCACAATTTGTAATAGCATACCACATCTTGGGTTTCATGACCTACGTATTTGAACCCTGCTCCTTACCTTACATAAACCATACACTGAAAAAAACTAAATGCCTCCGAATTGCAAGGGAATGTTAGGTTTAGTCTGTTGCTGTTTCTGTTGCTGTTCTGACCATATCGTTCGGGGTTTCGTGATTAACTCTTATTTGCTGAACGGCATGGTCAGCGATTGTGGAAAATCATATTCCTTCAATAAAAAAAAATCGAAATGCGGTTAGTTGTTAGTTCGCCGCACCCTGTTGTTCACTGCTTCACTGGGATTTCATTGGGAGTGAAGGAAGGGAGAGCTAATAATGCAATGCGTTCTATTAAAAACAAACACATTTCCCCCACTGCCTCTCACGACTTTGTTGGGGGGTTTTGTACGCGGTGAATCTGCATTTCCCAGATTCCCCATAAGCGAATCACTGTCCCGACAATCAGCTGTACGCTTCGCATAAGTGTACCATTCTCACTGCTCGCGCCTTCATTTATTGATAGGGGTTACTCCGAGATACTGCGTTTCCCAAACTTCCCATAACCCCATGACTCTTCAGCTCTCCGCCTCGCACGACCGCTCGATTCGCTGCTGGGAGCTCACCGAGGAGATCATCGTGTTGGAGGAGGAGGAAGCGATCGAGAGGGAGGAGCAGTTCGATGTCAGTTTGGAGTTTGTAGTCTGGATTTTGTTGTTCGTATCCTGGGGAAGAATAGGTTATGGAAGAGCAGTTTGATGTGATTGGGCGGGGCTTGCAGGGTGTAGTTTGTAGTCTGGGCTCTGATCTTTTTGAGCCTGTATTATGGGCGTTTGTAATCTATAATCGCTAACAAGTCTTGTAGGATTGTCTCCGTTGTATTGGAGTGTGTACTTTGAACTCGAGTGTAGTTTGATCAATGATCTTTGCAGGCCAAATTCCTGGACGAGGACGACGTGGTGGCGGGCGAGACGCGCGTGCAGACGGGAGAGGATCCGGAGGTGAGTATACGGTAGTCTGAGGGTACGGTAGGCAAGATGGGATAGTAGTACTAATTGGAAGTAGGCCAGAAAGTACTGATTGGAAGTAGGCGTCTAGATCCACAGATTGCCTTTTTATAATTTTGGGGCAATGTGCACATAGCAAGATCGCAGTTTCACGAGTAGGGTAAGAAAGTGTCGTCGCAGCGTCTGCAATTCCACGATATCTTCTAGCGGGCATAAAAAGTGTTTTACAGTATTGTGGAAAATTTGTGGTTATTTGCGCACGTGCTGGCATATCCATGTTTCGCTGATATCATGTAAGATGCGCGCACAAGCGTCTTTAATCTCTCGACGGGTGCGTGTTGGAATAATAATATCTTGTGTCCGGGGAATTTCGGGTTTTAGCTATAGTATGGGAGAAGGGTGATCCGAGTGGCCACGTTGTGATCAAAGTTTTTTTCTGGAAAAAATGCAATAATAAATATCGATCCACTACAGTATTCTTATTGAATTATTCAAATTATTTTAATAACATATTTTAAATTATTATTAATAATTAAATTAAATTCTCAGAAATCGGCGATCGCCACGATGGCTGCGGCGAAGAACAAGCAGAGCATCGCGTCGGTGAGTGGGGGAGAAGGGGAGGGGGATGTTCTAGACACGCCGGGTTATAGAGAGCAGAGGGAGACAGGGATACGATGGTTACTGTAGATGGTAGTGGAACATGATACTAGTTTGGCCGGTGACACCAGATCGCTGTGATTTAGGCTAGAAACATTGTGTCGCGTCGGTGAGTGGGGGAGGAAGAGAACAATTATTTGGCCCATGACATGCCCGTTTCAAGTTTGCTACTTGTTGAAGAAAGAGCATTGATAGCAATGCATCTAGGGTCTCTCAAATTCAACATCAGAAATCTTCATTCTGCGTGCGCTCTCTCACCTCTCTGATCGGTGAAAGTGCACGCCCTAGAAAATACACTCATGGGCGATACGTTCCTATCGGGTGTCATAGGTCAACAATGTGATTGGGCTGATTGTTGAAATCGTCGAAAGCAGGAATTATTAAACCTTGAATTATTTTGGATGTAGTATGGATGCTGAAACGCCAGCTCTGCGGTTTATGATGTATTCGGTTTTGAGCGTCAGTCGACAATCACATTGTCTGTTCTGATGCTCTGATGGGATAACAATAAGGGCGCTCTAGAATTCCTTTTTTTCTGTACAATTGCTGCCGCACACGTACCAATTTTGAGGAAATTCAAGATATAGGAAGAAGCGCTGAAACCCAAACGATTCTGTTTTAATCATAAAGCGATTATCCCCATATGAGAAGTTAACAGAGCAAAAACCAATATTATTATTATTATTATTATTATTCCTCCTTTGCAGACGGAGCAGATCTGCGAGGCTGTGGAGATTGCAAGGAAGGAGAGAGACGCAGAGAAGGAGGACGATGTGAGTTGGGAGTTGTTGTTGTTATTTTTTTGGTTGTTGTTGTTGTTATTGTTGTTATTGACTGATTGTTAGACGAATGGCATTTGCCGAGGGGCATCTATAGCTAGGTAATAATAATCGGTAACGAAGCTTAGAATATTTTATTATGACCAAATGTCACCCGTATTGGTTTGACGGGCCATGTTGTTTGATAAGCGCATCGTGCAGCCATAATAATGCGGGAGTGGTTTCGGAATTTGTTTTTTTTTTATATTTATTTATAGCCGCGAACTATGTGTCGTGTATCTTGGTAAGCCGGTCTATTCATGTCTTGAATACTGCGGGCTATTATACCTGAATGATTGCTGATTATTTTCTTGACAGATCTTCTGATGAGGAATCAGTTAGGGCCTTCCCCCATACGTGATCTATGTGTCGGTCATCCTCGATGCTGCTGGTTCATTAGCCATTCCATCATCAGACTGTTGTTTTTCTACTTTTTTTTCTACTTTCTTTTTTTTTCTCCGAGGAAATCGAGTTTGCCATTCACTTGCGCTCATTATTTCACTGCGAAGCCCCCATTGATCAGGCTCGAAAATATGAATCAGTGATTACCTACCTGATTCTAATGATCAGTGAATCGTCCTTTGAAGTATGAGCACCGCAGGTCGAGTTCATTTTTGCCTAATATCTCTATTCGTTCCAGTACCAACGCTCATAGACTATGATTTAATTATGCTCAATTATCATAACTATGGCTAACTCGGGCTTCCTACCATAATAATCCATAATTTCCAGTACAAACCCCATCCTCTCGTCAAGGCGCTCGGCTCCGCGTCTCTCTCGCACTTCCTCGTCGATGTCGTCGCCAGAGTACAACCGAGGTATGTTTTTATTTTATTGTTGTTATTGTTTTGGTTCTCATAATCAAAATATCTTCCTAATATGCTAGGTGGAAGGTTGTTAAGATATCCCCAGTGAGATTTGTGCCACGTGACATTTGTAACTTGGTGAGACCTCGGCTTTCGTTGATACTCGGTCGGCATCGAGATTTTCCAAAATATATCAAATTCTCTCGATCTACAGCATCGATCTTTATGGGTGAATACACGAGCCAATTGTAATGATCCGAGTCTCAGGCTCCATGCTTTCGATAGAATATCCTAAGTTGGCGCAAGGTGATACTCGCGACATTTTCCAAATCCATCCGTTACAGAATTGCAATAATCAATAACCGATCCTCTACACCGAACTCGTTCGTGTCCTCGTGATGGTTCCACTCGGCGTCGTGCCCGATCAACACTAGACATAGATACTAGAATTAATCACATTTGTGCAGCGCGATTAGACTATCTGTTCAAGCTCTGTGGCTAGAGCAATTCGTGACCAAGTTCTCTTGCTGTTAACCTATTATTAATCAATCGCAAATTACGATTATCAATAATGAATCAATAACTGACCATCTACAGTAACCTCGAGCGTGCCCTCGTGATGGTTCCATTCGGATTCGTGCCCGATCTCCTCGAGGCATTCGCATTCGCCGTCAAGAAGCACTACAAGCTGGAGCTTGCAACGAGGGTGGCACTGTATCTGCTGAGGTATGATAGTGTTTGATCTTTGATCTTTTGTTGTGATATTTATACTGGGATCATAGTAGTACAAGGAGGGTAGTGAGATACAGCTAGATATTTAAAATTATATAAATTAGGTCTACTGAATGGAAGTTTTGAATCTTCAAGTGAGAGAAAGGTTTCACGGGTGTGATATCCGTGAACAAATGCAGCAGTGGTAATTCGTCATTGTTGGATGTTTCACAATAAATAAAATATAGATTCGAGTAAACTATGTTGATGTGGGTTTCACGGTTAGCATGTTAGTATGGTAAACCGCTGTTCAACGATCATGCTTCGGTTGCAAATTCAAAATTTAGTTTCTATCATCCAGGCGAAATCTAGTTACACACTTACTATGAAAGACTACATGAGTTCCTCGATTGTTGATCCTGTGTCGATTTTCTTTATAACGACAAATAAAAAGTGAATAAATTACAATTAATAAATTCAGAATCCACCACACGCACGTGACGAACTCTCCCCTCCTTCTGCCGATCGTTGATGGAATGAGGAAATTGATGCCGGAGGGAATCAATACTGTCAGAGTGAGTGAATAATTTGATGGGACAAGAAAGTAGCAGAAAAGAAGGTGTGGGGATGCTCTCAAGGATTCAGCTATCAGTGATTCAGCTTGGTTGGATAAGTCCGTCTAAAGTTTTTTTGTTCATCACGCTAATCTAGTGAGAATGTATTATTTTGACGCAGGTTTTTGCACACACTGTCTAGGGTTTCATGCCCACTGTATCAAGATTAAGAATGGCGCTCACATCAGTGATTCTGCAATCATTGGGTGGTAAACAATTTTAAATTGTAAGTAATGGGTTTGGATTCCCGACCAATGTGGGTTTCATGGTTGTATTTTAAAGAATGGGAAGAGCTTTGAGGGATGGTTCTTCACTTTAGGAGTATAACTAATCAATATTCGTTGCTCAATGCCGCTCAGAGATTGAGCAACGAATATTGATATAGCACACGCACAAAGTGAACAAGCCCTTGATTGAGTTGAAAAGACGCGCAAGTGTGATATGCGTTTCGCGGTGGTTGTATGAGGATTGAGGACCGCGTTCGTGAATTGTATTCGATTCGGTAAGCGCCTATCTAAAAAAAAATATTTTAACACGCTCTGGGGGAATATGAATAATAATGTATTTTTTTTACTATTATTTTATTTTTATTATTTTTTAATTACGATAATTCAAAATTTATTGTGCAGAACCGTTTCGGGTTTCACGAGGATTGTATGAAGAGTGGGGAGAGATAGCCAGGGGTTCCTTATCGTTGGTGCAGCCTAACTATCTAATACTCGTTGTTCAGCTATCGAACGTAGTAAAATGCCTTGTTTTTGAGAAATGCTGATGATGTTTTTTTTCCAAAATTCATTCGGGTTTCACTGTGGTTGTATGAGGCCTGGGGATCGCCATCGGAGATATCTTTTTGCCGGACGCTTTATCATAATAATAATGCTTGCAGCACGCGTACGGCGTGAACCTCGCGGCGCTGAAGATGCTGCAGAAGGAGTACGAGGAGCAGCAGGAGGTACGGTAGAATGGAAAGGAGGGGGAGGATTACGGAAGGGGTACGGTAGGGGTACGGTAGTAGTGGAGGTACTACGGCTGCTATAAAGGGAAGGAAGAGTAGCAGGAAGTACGGTAAGAGTACGGTAGGTTTACTATGAAGGAGGCATGCAGTACAGACATACCTGTGCTAAGTATGTACTTGGATTTTTTGCTGCCTATAATAACGGGTAGCCGTAAATAATTAGGAATTTTTTCAAAGGGTTGCCGACCTATTCCTTTCAAAAATCGTCATATTTTGCGCAAAAACCTCAGAATATTCAAAAAAAATTCTTACTGGGAGCCGACTTTTTTCTATAAACCGAATTTTTTAACGAGTAGCCGCGTACTTAAGTACATGAGGTACGCAGGTGTGAGTACAGTACTAAAGAAACTGCTGCAATTTATTTACTTGGGATCAATTAACGCTTCATGAGCGTAGGATACGGTATTGCCTATTTGGGAGATTACGGTAGATAAGAATCGCCTACTAACGGTATCCGCCGATCATAAACTGGCTTATTTCTCCCTCTCAGGAGCGACTCTTCGACGAATCGGCCATTCTCAATCCGAAATTGGCCAAGAAGAAGGCAAAGAAGACGAGAAAGGCGATTGTGAAGGCAGTCAAGAATTGATCTTTGATCTTTCACCTCTCCCACCCATTGTTATCAGACCACGGGTCCCGATTAATTGTTGTTTTCATGTTTTTTTGTTGTTGAGAAATCGTTACTGTTATAGTCTACCGTTCTTTGAAGCCTCTCATTTGTTTTTCATTGAGACTGAATTTAGTGAATTTGATTTGTGAGTTTACATGTCTGTTTGTTATCGTTTGCAAATTATAAAGTGATAACTTTTTGATGGAATAATCGTTGTACTAGTGGAAAATTGGTCTACGTTGCCGGTGAATGTACTTGAAAGGGGAGTTGCTGCATAATTAGTGAGGATTTGGTCGATTAAAATTACCGAAACTGAGCTTTGATAGCTTTCGAAAGTGCGCCGATTTCCGGAAGAATCTCGTTAAAAGAGCGACCAAAAGCATGGAAGTCTGGCCAAAATGGCCCGTCATTAGGGAGCAGGGGAAGAGGGGGGCGCGCAGAGAAACGAGTGGCAGCTAGAGACCACACGCGAGGGAGATGGAGGAAGAGGGAGGCGAGAGAGCACGGGAAAGTGAGAGGGTCTTCCATGCCGGGGCTCTAGATGGAAAAGCAGAGAGAGAAAGAGAGGGAGAGACGGCAATAGGTCTGCGCCTACTCTTTCTCTAGTCTCTCCAATCGTCGACCAACACTAGTCTCCCCTCAATAGAACGACGAAAAACGAACGAATAAAGAGATAGGATGGGGTGAGTTCTAATCTTATCCTTGGGTAATGAAGCTAAATTCGGCCTGTTCTTCAGCGTTTTCCTATTGCGAGATAGATTTCCCTTGTCGATGAGCACTAGCCTAAGGGGGCAATAACGAACGAACAGAAAGATAGGATGGGGTAAGTTCCGGCCACTATAATACTTCCATGGACCATCAATCTCGGTTTCTCTTCTGTTGTTTGTTCTAGTTATCGGTTATCAAGGCGGTGCAATTATTGCTGCAGTAGAAGAGTATTGAAGTGAAATCGTGCGAAACGGGACTAATTTGGTAATGTGCAGGGAGGGGGGAGGGTAAATACCTGAAATGATTTCTTCAATTTGCAATTTCAGGTCCGTTAGAGACGCAGTTAGCAACCAGCCATGGAGCGCAAGAGAAATGGCGAGTATTATTTTTAGCTTATTTATAATATATTAGTGTTTTAAACCGCAGACTGGATTTCGATTTATTGATAATTTCAGTGCTGCACCTGATATCTAATAATTTAGTAACTCAAAAACTGCATGACACGCAAAATTTTTCGCTTGGGAAAGTCACAGGGTTTAAATAACAGTGTGTGGCCAAGTGGGGGATAATTGTATTGCTTCGGTGTTGAGTTCGTTTTTTAGCTTGTAAAGGGGTGTAGCGAATAGAAACGCTATGAATGCTGCACAAATAGAGAAGTCAAGGACAATTTCGAGCATGAATTCTTCCTCTTTTTGGTTTTAGGGAGAATTGCAATAACCCTTTCCATTGTGGCAAAGGTTCTCGGGTCAGACAGGCCGAGAGTACATGGGAAATGAGGAGAGTGAGAGAAAGAAAGAGCGATGCTCCCAGAGGGAGAAAGATTAGGTCGAATTGAAAGAGTTGACGAGGTTAGAAGGGGAAAAGATTGACCTTTTCCCGGGACGGAGTTCAGATTCGAGAAAGAGATGGGGTTTTCAGTTCAAACTCGCTTGTTTTAATGGAAGATCTAGGTTTCACATTCCTGTGAATAAGCTTCATTATTTTTTCTTTTTAATGATTGTTCTATAGGATTGTTCTCGACAAGGAAATTCTAGGGTTCACTGTCCTGTGAATAGTGGTGTGGTTTAGCAATTAATAATTTTGCGACAACTGGGGTTGCTCATCACACAATCAATTGATTTTGGCCATTGTGGTTTCTGCGAGGCAATTTTCGGTGACTTGTTGATTCGGTGCTCAGGGGTCAACTAGTACGTTAATTTTAACTTACCGTACCCGCCTTTTCTGATTTTGGACATAACTCGTGCCCGCCAGAGGCGGTACGTTTCGGAAAAAATAGGGGTAAAATGGTAAAAAATTGAGATTTGGTCAAAACGTGCCCGTTTTTTTGCCATTAGAGTGAAAAACGTGACCGCCTGAAATAATTGTTTTAACCTAGGTAATTGATCCCTGTCGGTGCTCCTGGGAGGTTTCAAACAGTCGCGGGATGGGATCTATCTAATTATTGGTTTCAGCCTTAGAAAAATATAGCACCTAAAAAAAATCAATATCCCACTCCCTTACCGTTTCTTTCCGTAATCAATTCCCTTCCAGACGCCGTAATCTCGTCTCTTCGTGATGTTCGTCTTCGCGTGGTCGCTGCTGTCCTCGTATGCTGAGAGCGTGAGGAAGAGACGGTTAGTGGGGATTATTGATCATATTAAAATTGATTGGTCTGAGAAAAGTCGAAATGGGCGTTCAAGGAAGAAACCTTATCATTAGTCTTTGTATACGTTGAGGAGAAGCTCTATAACGGAGTGTATTTGATGGTCGCATTCGTGCTCCATGCACGTATTAATACACAATGACAATTTGATATTCAATAGTACGAATGTTGACGATGGCAATAAAATGATAAAATCCTGGATTCACATTTCCGTTTCGTGCTTCAACCTCGGGATATGTCTGTCGAAGTTAGCCTTATGCAATGTCGATACCGTGTCCTTGTCATGCAAAAAATTCGCATACCAATTCTAGTTGGGTTAGTTGGGTGACGGCACATCCAATAAAATATCAATAACTAAGAATCGCATATCCCTTTTGTGTTTCGGTCTTGGGATATTTCCGCATGGATTGTAACTTGGTAGTGACCATTTGACATCTATTTGATCGTAGAACATATTCTCCTCTTGTCCTTCCTGTAAGAACAGATGCTAGGTCAGGAAAGAGAATCTGATTATCTGATACTGATACCGAGAATCTGATAGTATTCTATAAAATTCACATTGGCTATTAGTATCCTGTTAGTAACTCTTTCAAATACAATCTTCCACACTGTGAAAGATAAGAACATCATTATTTGCAGTCTTCACTCCGCCCTCAGCGCCTTCTTCGCCTCCCCTTCAGCAGGCGAGAGAATGATCGTGTGCCGGCCGGCTGCGCATCGACTGTTAGTTTGATTATTATATTATATTATTAGTTTGATTATAAGCTGTATTGCTTACACAGTTTTTGCGCCAAAATAATGCAAGCGTTCGTGCTTGATAATAAAGAAAATATGCATCTGACAATGAGGTGGGAATGATCGTGTGTCGGCCGGCCGCCCATCGACTGTTAGTTTTATTAATTATTATTAATATTTAGATAAATAAAACAATAAGTAAAGGTATATCCTTGTCAAGCGATTTTACAGTCGTAAGTCAGGGCTAGGTGGGATCCACCGGCCGGCTGTTGTTAGTTTGATTATTATATTATTAGTTTAATTATAAGCTGTATTGTTGAAGAATGTTTTTGCGCCAAAATTATGCAAGCGTTCATGCATAGGGAACTGTATCTGAAAGGAGGGAATGATAGGGCCGCCCATCGACTGTTAGTTTTATTTAATTGATTCTTTAAATAGTTTATAAGTTAATTATTGTCCGGGGTTGACATCTAAGCTTACATGTTAGTGATCGAGTGTGCCGGCTATGAGTTTAAAAAATATCGTAAATTCTGGGAAATTAGTGATAGTACTTTCCTGGTGAGTTTGTTCTTCGCGGTAAGCATGTAACCTGAGATGGTCCTGTTACTCAATCAGTAGTCCAACTCTGCAAAACAATAAGCATTCGTTGATCGCAAGCAAATATTACTGAGTTGTGACTGTATTTTCCTGAGGCAGTGAATTGGGTGATAATGCAGAACCTGGTGATTGTGCACCTCAACTAGCTCACATTATCTTATTCTAGTTCCGTGTTTGATGGACGCCTGGTCGGGAATAATTACTATTGCTGATTTATAGGGTTCCGTTCCATTCCCCTCTTACCGTACAAATAACAATGTTACAGTACCCGTCTGCTAGGCGTGGGCTTCTCGTCGTGGGGCGCCGAGACGGCCAATGGATCACTGGCCAGAGTCGCGTCCGAACCCGCCCTCGATAGGTACGGTAGAATTATTGATTATTGTATTGTTGATTACGGTAACTAGTGGATTCGTAGTAATAGAACAAACACTTGAACGCAATGGTGGGAATGCTGTGGATTGTAGATTACGGTAGTTTGATGATAGAGGAAGGGACGGCATTGAATGGTTACGTGATTGTGATTAGGTGATGAGGACCAATCTGTCGTTTTTTTAAAAAAAATGGAAAGAATCAAGCTTGGCTATCGATGTGCTTCTCATTGCGCGTTCTCTACATGCATGCTTAATGAGAGGGAAAAGCGGAGAGAAAGGGAACAGCTCGAGAATGAGAATAGAGCGGATGAGAAACAATGCTGGTTTGAGTTTCAAGTATAAATGAAGATGGGGAAGTTGTGGATTGCACCAATGGATACATTGCAGGTTCCCGCTTCAAGTATACTCTTTTGTAAACAAATATTCTTAGATTGCATTTTTGGTTGTGGCGAACACCGTGCGTTCCTGTTTCACTGCAGTGTCAAGAACAGTGCATGGGTGATTGCAGTGATTATGTGGTGCGAAATCTGGAAATATGAAATATCGTCTTGTATGGTGCCTGTCGCCTAGCATAATGAGCGAAAATAGAAGGGAACGTTCGAGGGTTGAAAATAGATGGGACGAGATGCACTGCTGGTTTGCGCTTCAAGAATACATGAAGATGAAAAGCGAGGGAATTGCACCGATAATAGCTCTGTCACTGCTGAAAAATTATCATTCTTTCAGTTAGATTTTGGTTTTGATGAACATTGCACGTTCCCGTTTCACAGTTCTGTCAAGATCAGTATGTGGGTGAGTGAAGTGATCGACGTTCAGGAACGAAGACAAATAAAAACCTAAAAAAATCGTAGGGTTCCTGTTTACTTGTGTAATGAGCGGAAACGGAAGGGAAGGTCTGACAAAGATAGACCAGAAAATGGATGTATCAGATACATTGCAGATTAGCGCTTCAAGAATACATGAATATGAGATAGGCGGGCATTCAGCAATAGGAGGAGACCCCTGCTTTCGTATAAAATCAATTTAATGTTAGTGTGCGCTCTCGGTTGTTGATGAGCACTGTACGTTTCCGCTTCACAGTTGCGTCAAGATCAGGAGATGATCCCCCTCCCTCTCTCGATTCCCTCATTTATGTTGGTGTTTGTCGGTGTGTTTTGCCGGGCACATAGAATAATAAACGGAGTTTAAAAACGATGTACAAAGAAAGTCAATCTATCTTCCCATTGCAGACCCTCCTGCTCCTCTCCCACCAGCTCGCCCATCTACCGATCGGAGCTGATGGAGGTAGTGGCGATGCGGGATGAGGTGAGGGAATTAATAAAATAATTTTTGGACCTGAAAATGTATAGCTCCTCTGAATATGGCGATGAGCACACCAGCGGATGTAATATGGGTAGCATAGTTTATGAGATAATGAATTGTTGGATTTGATGGAGGTGTTCTACCGACACGGATTCCATGTAAGTAATTTGGTAGGGAATATGAGGGTAGGAAGTGGTAGAGGTCGTCGCGCTGCCTGATGAGGTGAGAGATTTACTTGTTGGTCTGATGATTCAATGGGTTCGTATAGTTGTAATCGCACTGAAAGATGCAGTAAGTGAGTGACAGTCAAGGCGGATATATATCATACATTTTCATCGCCTACCGGGGACCGAAAATATATAGTGGTCTGACACTAATAGCAGAGGTTTAGTGGTTCAAAAACCGATTTTTATTGTGCATATATTGTGGTCTGACGACATATTCTATTAAATATATTGTGGCCTGATTACCGGCCCGGTAGTTACGAACATGTATGATATATATTCAGTGTGTTGCTTCTTCACTGAAGAAGGTGGTGGTTCTACCGGATAGGGTGGGAAGTGGATGCACTTGGTAGTTTGACGATTCACTTCATTGTTACAGTTGCACCGATAAACGTAACAGCGATCTGGTTGTTGGGGAAGGAAAAATCATAGTTTAGCGGGGTTGTGGCGAAGCCAAATATGCAAAGTATAGTGGTCTAGTGAATCACTGGTTCCACATAGTTACAGTCGCACTATCACAGTAATAAGAGATGGGGTGTTAGAAGCAAATAAAAAAATAGTATATTTGCTCGACATTTTACTTTTTCACTGCAGATCTATGGTCCTGTTCACCTTGGTAAGTATGATGATCACCAGGTGTATCGCAGACTGAAAAAAGTGGTTTCGCAACCGAGTGAGAGGTGTGCCAGGTAGTCTTCTGATTCACGTGATCCGTATAAATTTGTTGTAACTGTGATGCTCAATATAAATAGGAGACTCTTGTTATTGCCAAAAAAAAATTTCACGAAATTTTTTATTGCGGTTGACTTACCATTCAACTTTTGCGTTCCACACTCCAACTATATACGGGTTCTTGCGCTTATGATGTTCTTTCTCCGGTTTATTTGAACAAAGAAAGTCATAAATCATTCCATTCAAATTGCGGTATAGTCGATGTGATCTTTGATCTCTGACTTCGACAAAGATCAAACATGAAACATTCCAGTGCATCTCCTCCTCGGACTGGCGCTTCCTTCCCTCCTCCTCCCACTTCGCTCCCTCGGCCTCGTCCGTCTTCTTCATCGTGGCCACGGCGGAGAAGGGTGAGTCCAGAAAGATCAAAGATCAATCTCCGTGCAAAATCAAAGATTCCTTTAATTTCACTGATCTATTGGTGTAAGAGTAGGGCAAGTGCCGTTCATCAGACTTGCCATTTATATCCTCTAATAGGAACCGCTCGTAGCGCCGATCTCACTGGGGAGTTTCTACCGGCAGCATGTTTGTTGCCCATACAATTATTTCATATAAGTTGATATCTGGTTTCTAATGAATTGGAGGCATACACTCCATGAAATACGCGATTGATGTGAGCATATTCTCATATCGTGCTAACGTAGCTGCCTTTAAAACTAAAATATGATTCGGTTCGGTCGGCCAGAAAACTATTAAGCCATTCATTTTTGTTAAACGAATCCGAGTAGGCCATGCATCGTTCGCTCAGTCGGTCATGGTCTCATAACGCTTGCTCGTTGCATGAAACTCACTGGTTTTCCATAGGCAGATGTAGATCATTCGAAAGTAGAAAAATGTATAGATAATAATTAATAATACATTTTTTTGTGAAAGGGTCATCAGGAGGAGCTGTTGGATTAGTGTTGAGCGACCACACCAACTTTGGTGTGTACCCCCGCTATTTGACCCTCCGTACACCCAACAATTAGGCGAAAATATAGATTTTTCTCATTTGAACCTCCGAAAACTCCCTCTAGAAGCCCCTCAAAACCTGGACTTGGTGGTTCACGCTCAACACTATGCTGGATTGATGGGTTAGTGCGTGACAATACATAACGAATGCGTGTTAGAGGAGTCTTGCTGATGAGGGGGGATTGAAATTAACCTAAACACTCTTTAAAGCTTTAGTTGTTACTGGTGATTTTTCGATTGATGAAATGACGGACCATTGATTAGACAGTTGCTCACCGTGTATTATCTCCCGATTGTTGCAGGAATCTCGCTGGCCAACGGGGATGGCCCCTCCACCTCCCTCCCTCACTCGTCCCTGCCCTCCCCTGCCACCTCCCCGAGTGGAGAAGACAAGGAGATGATGGAGCTGCAGGAGGGCGAAGTTGTGGTGAGTATTTAGTGTATTAGAAAGGATTCGTGGGTGGGAACCATGCACTAGGTGCGCCGGGTTAGGCCTCTAGCCTGTCTACACTCGCGGGGGAAATGTAATGGTATATGGCGGCGAAGTGGCTGTGGATGGATTTTATTCAGTAAATACGGGAAGGAGTGATCGCTAGTAGCGCGGTGTTAGTGATGAGAAGGAGACAGTTGGCGAAGTGGTGGTGGGTTTTTTCTTCGGGAACTACGATTTAATCAGCGATTTTACCAATTTTGGTGGTACTTTTGGGCGTATGAAACATGAAGGGGCAGCTATGGTAGATATCTAACTTACTAGCAGGAGAGCGAGGTTGTGATGGGTGAATTTATTATTAGTATTATTACAACGATAGGCAAGGTACGATTACGGTTAATAAGAGTTCGCTGTTTTGAGGTTAGTCTGAAACATCAGCTTTATTGCTGTTCGAGATGGTGGTTATTGTGGCTCATCTGGAATGTGGTTTATTTTAAACCATAAGAAGGCCGAAGAATTGCCGTGTCTCTAGGTCTGGGAATTGATGATGATGTGAAGCACAAATGCGATGATGAATTTTTTTACACGTATTTGTAAATTTCGGGTGAAATTTCCTCAGTGAGTTCAGACATTGGATCAGGGAAGCCTGAAACACAAATCGACCACTAAAGTTTGGCTCTCACAGTAATTTGTCAGTAATTAGGGCGACGTCGACGAACGTTTAACTTACATTCATTCCCACCTGTCATTGTGAGGTTGCATTGAGTGCCTAAGAGTAGGGCATTTGTTATAATTTCAATACGGCCAATTCTTTCATTAAAAAAAAACAAGACCCCCACCAGGTGAGATAATGCCGCGGTTTCTTTTCTTGAACTAGAATTTCACCGTGAATTCGATTTTTTTCAATAAATTATTCATTCAATAAATAAATATATTGTAATTGCAGCTCGAGTCGACGTGCGTGCGGGTGGGCTGGAATCGGACGCGGCCGCATGAGACACTCTACGCGTGTGATATGAATACGGTAAGGGAATACGGTAGTTTGGACAATGGTAGAATGCTCTGAATACGGTTCAGCGGTTAAGGTACGATATATCGATTTGGATACGGTAAGGGAATAGGGTAAGGATATTGGGTTAAAATATGTTGGACAAGACACTCTGGGTGTGCGATATGGTAAGCAATGATTGGGATACGTTATGATGATAAGATTGCGGTAGATCGATATTGACACTGTAGGGAGGGTGGGCTACGGCGTTGTGCAGAATTATCTGGGTACGTTGTGGTTATTGGGTTACGGTAGGCCTGCCTGGATTCAGTGTGAAGCTCGGAAGCTGGTTTGGTTGAATTTTGATTCTGTGAAACCGATGGCAAATAATCATGATCTGGTTCTAATATTTCGTTTTTATCAAGTAACCATGAAACATAAAAGAATCGGGAAAATTATAATTTCGAAATTTGTAATTCTAAGTTCTCCAGTTCACCTCCGTGGTGTTCGCGTGGACGTGCGGGCTGCTGCGGGCGACGCTCAAGGGAAGGGAGGAGATCGGGAGGATGAGAAGTGAGTGCGTGTGCTAGGAGCGACGGGTTTTGAGGAAGGTATTGATAAATCGAATTTGTACGTGGTATCGAAATTGAATGGTGGTAGTGATTGTGTAGGAAGTGTGAAACGCGGATGCGCATGCGATTCTGCGTGGAGGAAATCGAGGGAAGGAAACCCCGGTTTTGATTGCATGGATAGCAGGGTGTGCATTTTCTCGATTTCTCGACGAGAAATTTCTCGGATTTTTATTTCGAGAAATCGAGAAAAAATATGCTAAATTTTAATTATTTAAATTACATTTTCTCGAGCTTTCTGATGGAAAGCATGACATTTTGAGCCATATTGACCTATTTTCGCAGAAAATTATCGAAATCTGCGTTTTGGCGTTTTTTTACGAAGAGGACCGAATCGGATTCGAGAATTCGCAGTGGACCTGTTGGAGGCGCTGTCCAAATTTCCATTTTGGCATACAGCAACCTGAGGTGCGGTGGTGGAAGAATTGTACGTAAGGACTAATTGGAGCCCATACCGAGAATAACTTAAGGCCCCCAAGGAGTCGAAGAAGAAGGACGCCAAGGCCCTTCCCGTCAAGTCTTCTCGCCAGCGGGTGGTCAAGGAGAAGCCCATCAGGGATGCCGACGGCAGGGACGAGCACGGCAGGAGGGGAAGGGGCAGGGGCACGGATCGGGCTACGCGAGAGGAAATCTACGAGCTAGCTCTGTGAGTATTATGATTATAATAGTGTACTTAGTTTGGCAGCTTCCCATGTACAGTCGCAGAGGAGGCGCTAACCTACTGACACTACAACTTTCAGCGAAATGGTGGAAATGAAGGCGGACCCCAAGAGGGAACACAAGAGGGGCATTCTAAACCGGGCTTGCTACGTGCCTTTCATCAAGGAGCGCGGCCTCCGCTTCTCGGCGAGCGCAGCGTATACCGCCGTGTCGGGACTGACGAAGGACAAGAAGAGGCCAGACATGTCTCCCAATGCGACCAAGCTTCGAGAAATCGTCGCCGTTTTGCAAAAAACGAATAAGGAGAAACGCAAGAACGGTCCTCCTCCCAAGAACACCTCCCGTAAGTAGAGTATAATATTGTACATTTCCCTTTCAATACATTTCTTTTTTTTCTGCTGTACAATCATTTTTCGTTGTGATTCCCATTAGCTGTACAAACAAATATTTGAAATACTCTGTCTAATTGTCCTATCTGTGATCAAAATTGCCCCCACATTGTGCTTCCGCCGTATCCCGTTTGCTATAGATCGTTGTTGTTGCCTTTTCTGTGATATATATTGCCCTACACTGCATTATTCTCGCCCACCTCCATCTGTACCATTTCCTAGTTAGAGTGTGTTTTAAACCGAATAAACATGTATGTACTCCATAATCTTATTGTTAGCCTAATACGCTCGTAAAACCGCATGCATCCGAAAACAAAGTACCAGCAAATCACATGTTTCAAATGAATAGACATTCTAATGAAAGACAAACAACAAATGCAACCAACCTTTCATCGCATCGCAGCCCTCAGCGGGCTGCAGCCTCCCCGCCCGATCCCTGATATAACCAACAATCATAAGTGTATTGGGAAGATGCGATAAAGCAGTGAATATCATAATTGTCTGCACAATCTCTAATGGAGCTCGTTCACGTCGCTCTGATGGGCGAACGAGTGTGAAATGGCAAGTAGAGGATGATAGTGATTAGCAGTGAGAATCAGGTCAAATTATTGAGATAATGGGCTCGAAACCAAAATTCCACAGCAATGGTTGGTTGGGTGCCGATTGAGATTTACAATATTTTTCCACTTCCAGTATGCCTCATGATGATTTATGTAGTGGAATACCGACAACGACAACGGGTTGAACTTTCTCACCCGGTATCTCATTGAGCATTGATATTTCGCCAGGCGAATACGTGCTTTGCTTTTCCTATATCCATTGAAGATGATGCCTTTAGCAATGATAAGTCGCAATTCTTGATACAAAAAATTATCCGAGTTGCGTTAATCACATTAGGGGGGACATTGAGAGCAACTAAGCATTTGATCTTTGAACTCTCCCATCAATCTCTCAACCCATTGCAGCAGTCTGGCTCTCTCCTCCGCCCTCGTCCTCCGTCAACAACAACCAATCGAATGGATGCTCCGTCTCATCGGGTAGTGGCAGTGTGAGGAGTGAAGGTGAGGAAATAAGAGGAAATCTAAACTCTGAAGATCCGGGATAGGCTTATGGTAAGCTCGAGGAGTGAGAGTGAGGTGCTAGCTTTTTTCACGTTCGAAATGTGCAACGAACGGTGTTAGAAGGTGTGAGGGTTATTCATAGTATTGATGAAACGATCTTTGCTTCATTGAAACCAAACTTACCACGTGAACTGTGGGGTTATGGGGCTATTGTAACACGTAGACTCCCGGTTGCGGGTCGGTAGAGTATGGGGAAGGCTTGGCATGGTGTGGCATAAAAAATCACAATTTGCAACCCCGCTCTCTGCGGTTTCTTTGTCGATACATCAAACAGACAGCAACAGTCCGCCAGTGTGATCTCATCCAAATCTTCTCATCCAACACCCAAACAATTAAAATAATTGGTTTTAAAAATATAACATTCCAAACGGCTACATCACCTGCTTGAACAGCGTAGTAATCGATTTATTTACTTTACCGTAGCTCTTCCCATTCCAGACGGCCTCGCTTAGAAAAATAAAATCAGTTCTCGATTCGTATCTCCTACCGTAGTCATTCCCTCATTCCAGATGGCGACCTCACCCCGCGCGCGCTCTCTCCCTGCTCCGTCACTTCGTCCACCAGAAGGAGCGGAGTGAGGGCATCCATGGAGGATATCGTGCCAGTGACGGATAGCAGGCCACTGCTGGAGCAGCTGTTCATTGGAGATGCGGCGAATGTGAGTACGGTGGGGGTACGGTAGTCACTCGGGGAAATGGTAGTTAGGTAGGATAGGAAGGGTACGGTGGTGGGCCCATGGAGGATATCGTGCCCGTGACGGACAGCCGACCACTGCTGGAGCAGTTGTTCATTGGAGATGCGGCTAATGTGAGTACGGTAGGGGTACGGTAGTCACTCGGGGAAATGGTAGTGAGGTTGGTTACGGTAGGATAGGAAGGGTACGGTGGTGGGCCCATGGAGGATATCGTGCCCGTGACGGATAGTCGACCACTGCTGGAGCAGTTGTTCATTGGAGATGCGGCTAATGTGAGTACGGTAGGGTACGGTAGCCTTTGTGGTATGGTAATATGGCAGGGGGGATCTGGTAGTGAAGGCATCCATGGAGGTTATTGTGGTAGTCACTTGGCGATATGGTAGGGTAGTGAGATAGGATACGGTGGAAAGTTGATACCGTAGAAGTGAGACCCCTCTTGGAGCAGCTATTTATATGAGATGCTGCTAATTTGGATACGGTGCGATAGCCTCGTTGGATACGGTATTTTTGATTAGTGTATTCTGACCTGTGTTGGCACGCATCGTTAAACGCCCTCTTCAGCCGCTTTAGGGTAACCGTTGAAACACAGACATGCCGTGCGACGAAACTTAATTAGGCGAACCGACTCTGTCGGTCATTAATTGAATTTTCCCGTGATGGATAGCAGACTCCTCCTGGAACAGTTGTTCATTGGAGAAGCGGCGTAAAGTAGGAAATTAATCAAGGAATTTTTATTTGTGTTTCTAAATTGACCTGTACTGGCACGCATCGTTAAACGCCCGCTCTAGCCGCTTTAGGGGAAACGTTGAAACATAAGAGTTCCGTGCGACGAAACATTAATAATGGAGCCGACCTCTAAGGTTAATTGAAACTAAAAAAACTTCAAATTGTGGGAATAGTAAAAGAAGGCTGTAGCGGATGATTCTATCGATTCACAATAATTGGTTAGGAGTACGGTGAACTGTATTATCGATCCGCTTTCAGGGCACGTCATTCGGCAGTCTTCTCTCGTCGGCACTCAAGACGAAGTTGGGATCGGATGGAGCACTCAATCTCATGGGAAATGCCACCCTCCCGAGGTGAGAAAGGAACAAAAAAGAAATGCGCGCAGAAGGGTTATGATAGAAACACATCGAAATTTTGACCTATCGTCGAACTCGAATGATCTAGTACTTGAGAAAGATCTGCGGCATAAATTTACCCAGGCATGTTTAGATACTAGGGAGTTGGGCTCGCTACAGTCGGAAACTCATTTAGTCCACCAAATTTTAGGTGATTTTTCGATAGTGAGAGCATTGATTTTCATTAGGAATGCAACGTTACCGAGGTGTGCAGGGGAGGTCAAGGGTATGGTGCGATTAAGGTAGTGAAGCAACTGTAGTGGTTGATTTGAGGAAAGGTGAAATGGAATTGTGAGGCAAATTGCCTGTTAGTTTCGAGTTGCATCTTGATCATAGAAGCGCAGACGATTGTGAGTGTTCAGTGAGCTTGCATTTTTCAGTACGAAGAGCAAACCCAACGCGACTCGAGATGAAACAATCAAATATTTGCTGCAGTATCGATGAGGCACACTAGAAGGAGCGGGGGGGGGGGGGGGGGGGGGGGGGGGGGGGGGGGGGGGGGGGGGTAGCTATTTTAAATTCCACCTGGCTGGCCGGATAGTTTTCGTTTGAGAATGGGAGCAAAGGAATGCGCTCCGTTCATAATTTTACAGCCGGCTTTGCTCTACCACACTGTATCAAATTCGAGTAAGATGGTCAATTGGATTGTCTTTCTGGGAAAGTATTCCAATAAATTCTAAACCTAACCCCGCCCATTCGAGCTACAAGGTTTTCATAAGATCACATGGAATTGCAAGTCTCAGTGCATTGAAATATAATGGTCGATTATAGATATCAATAATCAAAACTGTAATGCACAGTAAGCTGCTTGAGTGTCTTGTGCGTGATCATAATCCGTCATGCCTACTTCAGTCGTCATGCTCTCCCGCGCGAAACTAGGGAAGAACTATGGGAAAGGGTACTAAACGTGCGCTAATTCACGTTTATTGTTAGAGTAACCGGCCTGCTCCCATTTCTCCCTCCATAACGGGCCCGCTGTCCCGCTACCTTTTAGACAACCCCAACGCTCATGATGATGATGAAAATGATGACGTAATGTGATGGTTGTGATGCGACTCGAAAGCAAACTTACCATGAGCCTACTTTTCAAGCTATGAAAACGATAAGTCTCATAGCGTTTTACTTGTTGAAAATTTTCGCATCGATCTTTCTGGTTACACGGCTTTCATAAGTACGGGTGAGATTGCAAGTGGTAATGCTTAGGTACAGCCTCCTCGAAAAAAAAATACAAAATCATTACTTCCCAGAATGTTTTGAGTTGTATGCTTGTCTCAACTTATAGTGAGCTGACCAAACTTGATTGTTTTCTGATGTCAAAGTGCGATATCCGACTTCGCTCTTTCGTGTTTCACAAATTTCATAAGAGCGGATGAGTTTGCACGTGTCGATTGTACGTTTGCTCTTGGTTTGCAAAAAAAAACAATAAGCTAAACTGTAATGTGATTACGTTCCGAGTTACTTGATGGTCCTAAATGCGAATGGATGTTTAAAAATCGATGAGCCCTCTTACGATGACAATGAACGATAAAATTTAGAGCAGATTATATTGCTTGATGGAAATTGGACATCGCACTTTCGGGTTGCACGGATTTCCTAAGCACAGATCAGATTGCAAGTTGTAATAGGTCACTGACTGCCGCAGTCTCTATAAAACAATCAATAATTCACGAGCTTCCGGGTCTAAGAAATCAATAAACCGTAATACCTACCGTACTCTTATTCAGACGCGGTCTCACACGTCGCTCTCAGTTCGCGATGGGAGGAGGAGGAGGCCCGAATGGACTGCCCCCACTTCCCGCGAGGGACGCGTTCCTGTCGGGAGGATCGCTGATGGGTGAGTGGAGGGGATACTGTCGGAGATGGCTATGGTAACGCATTTCTTGCGGGTATGGATTACGGTAAGGGAGGGTGAGATAGGATACGGTAGGACTTGGTCGGGGTGGGTCTTCGAGAATTTTGCCTGTGAATATTATATACCCATACCGTCGTCGATCACGCACTGTGATGGATAGGGAATACGAGGGGTGGGTGAAACCCAAATGAAACAACTGTGAGACGACTCATATAGTTTACAATCGTAGTAGTTCGACAAGAGTACGAATCGAACATAATCAGAGTAAGTAGTAAAGATGAAACACATATCTATAAATCATCTAGTATTTAGATACATGGGACATTTGTCATTTGTCCCTGTCTATTTTATGAAGGTTAATCGATCAATAAATGTATCCTACCGTAATCCATTCTCCCTGATTCAGGCTGCGTCTCGTCCTCCGTCCGCTCCCTTCGCTCGTCCCGGTCGTCGCTCAGGTACGGTAGCTCTCTCACTTTTACGTGCTCTCGCGGGTTAGACAGGGCGAGAGAGTGTGGGGAGTAAGTAGAGGTAGAGCAGTTCTCAATCGATTTGTAAGGGAAAGAATACGCTAAAATCATGTGAACTCTTCGTACTTTATATACCCGTCATTGTGAGGTTGCATGGGATGCACAAGATCAGATCATTCATTAGATTGTTGATTCTTCGGATGGTCTTACTGGAAAAAAAATAAATTATCTCTTATTGTTCAGATAAAGCGAGAGAGAGAGAGAGAGAGAGATCGCGCGTCGATGTCAAATTTGAACTGGCAGACAAATTTTCGAAATAGTAAGTAAGAAAAATTCTCATGAACTCCTCGTGTTGTGTTTCCTGTCACTGCGAAGTTGTATGGGGTACATAAGAGCGGAGCACTCATCTGATTACTAATGGTTTGAGTTTTAACGTTGAAAAAGATTTTTTTGGAACGGGCGCCAGAGACTGATTGAAATTGTGAAGAATGATCAGGTCTTGTGCATCCCATGCAACCTCACAATGACAGGTAATAAAGACGAATAGTTCAAGGCAATTTAACGAGAGAAAAAGTGATCTCCTGTGAGTAAGATCGAGCGATAGAGAATTTATGTAGACGAATTCGAACTGCTAGAGTATTTGTCGAAATAGGTCGTATTCTTGTTACCCGTCAATGTGAGGTTGCATGGGATGCACAATAACAGGCTATTCATCAGATATTTAATTGAAGCGTGGCCTGTGAACGAAAAAATGAGAACAATTAGTACGAAAATCGAACGGCTAGACAAGCGATTTTCTGCGTGTTGGGAGCAAGAGTGTGTGCAAATTGAGGATAGTCAGTACCGTATGCCTACAGTACTCCTACCGTATTCAGGCATCGTCAATCGTCTCCGCTCGCGTGGGGCGGAGCAGAGCTGCACGCGCGATTCGCCGCATTGAGTCCGCGGATACTCAGGGACAGGTACGGTAGAGTATACGGTAAACAGGAGTACGGTAGAATACTGTTAGTTATGAATTTGAGGCTATTGAGAGATGAACGATTGATCAGATACTGTAGATGCCTGTCGCTAATTCATTTTTATGAAGGAGGAAAAGTACGTATTGCCTGTAAAAGAAAACGAGTTTTTGATATCCTCTCTGAAACGCGTGCCTAACTAGTGCCGAGGAAGAAGTAATAAAATATTTAGTTGCCCAGAGTTAGTTGACCTCATATTACCGGATGGGGAATGTGAGTCCTTGTTATCTGATACTTGAAACTCGTATTTCATGGGTGTCGAGAGTGTGTCCACTTTAACTTTTCAAAAATCTTTGTAATTAATTGGTCTCGCTATTCTGTTATCACTGTTAGAGATGAGGAGTGTTTTTTAATGTGCGACCCTTGAAACGCTAGGGAATCAAGCCTCTCTCCCTTGCCTCCGCTTGTCCATAACCTCTATCAGAAAATTCATTGTCTGGTTTGTATTTGCTGGGAGTCTGCTTGCATAACTGGCCTAATGAAACGTGAGCTCTTATTATCGAATAGATGAAACACGCGACTTACTGGTTCTGGCGAATCTAGCTCATGTTCTCATCTTCGTTTTTCTTTGTCTTTATCAGAAGCTGGCATGAGACCATTTTATAGTGATTTTGACTTGTCTAACTCATCTCCACTGTTTAAAAGTCGAATCAGCTGCTGATACTTGATGTGGTGCTGCTGGCTGCTCAAATTGGTGCTGATTGTTGTAATCTACGAAAACAAAATCGAATTATTCGAGATGAAAAGTGAGCGGTAGATATTCGATCCCTGAAACGCGTGACTTGCAAGGGAATCAAGCCGCTCTCCTCTCATTTCATCTCTTTATTTCTCTATCAGAATCTCTCTGACTCTCTTCATTTCCCACGCTCTCTCACTCTGTCTAACCGACGAGAGATCGTGCGTAATGGAGAGACGATAACATTGCGGAAAGGTATCCCTCCCCCTTTCTCGTATAACGCAGGATGAGAGTCAGTAGATTGAGAGGATACAAAGTAGGGATTGCAAGAGCAGACTCTCCTCAATTAGCGTGCTCTCTCGCCTCTCTGACCGATGAGAGTACATGGGATGATGAGACGAGGCCTTGAGAAGCCATCCCTAATACAAAGTATCTCCCCTCTTCTCTTGAAGAAATATCTGCCTCATTTGACTGCCTTTCAGGCATATTGATATGAGTTGATGCGCGAGTGTTTTTGATGGGGATTCAAGACAATCATTGTTTTGAGATGAAATCTTGTCCTGCTAGCTGTTATATTTTCATACTTTACCTGAATGCTGAATATAATCAACATTTGACTATTATTCATCTTACGTGATTTGACTGAAACCCGAGATCGCTTAGTGGCAATAGTTGTATTCTCCTATGTGATATGATCAAGGTGAAGCCTTTCGAGTATTCATGGTTCGAATCGACAAGATGCAGAATTGCTGAGAAAGATAAGTCCAGGTCAACTGGTATTTAGGAAACTTGGGATCACCCAGTACCTTCACGTTCCCACTCGGAGATAGTAGCAATGCGAGGTGTTTCGAGTATTTTTTTAAATTTGCTTTTGTTCAACAATTGCCTAGTGAATAATGTCCAGCTCAAATGGTAGTTATGAAACAAATATTCACCATGTTGTTGTACCCATCTATTCCACGAATTTCTCCGGGTGAAGTCACTCGAGTATTTATTTTGAAATAGCCAATCTCCAAAAATTGCTGAGTAAGGTATGCCCAGCTCAAGTGAAATGTGGGAGACTCGAGATCACCAGGTCCTGCTGATATGCTCGTGCTCCGCGTGAAACATAGTGGAAGAGTGGATAATCCTTTTTTTCAATAATTTGAAACTGTGGTTGCTGAGGAATCAATGTCCTGTTAATGTGATATTTGCGAAACTAGAGAACTCCCTGTTACTTTGCCCTTCCATTCCATAATATTCTCCAATAGAAGCCTTTCTTGATCACTCATCTCGATTCGTTTCCCCATCTATCCTCATATCGATCCCTCTGAAGCCACTCAAAGAGGAGTAGTGAGAGGTGTTAATTTCCGGAAGATTTCCCTCTTCTTGTTTACTACAAGTATGCGCACGCCGCGTGGTTTGGACTCAAAGATCCGGATTACAAGAGCAACCTCCTCTTTTTGCTTGCTATTTCTCATACCACACTGTAGCTCATGTCTGTTGAAATTAGCGAAAATATGTACGGATACTCTGAATGTGTGTCAGTTTTGCTGCAGTGAATCGCTTACGCATTTTTTTCTGATCAAATAAGCGAATACTCAGTATTTTGCATAGTATCCTGCTATTAGGCAGATTTGTTTTCAATTCTGTCAGAATGGTTTTTTTCCCAGCTATCTATCATTACTCTAATCAATGAATGATTACGAGGAGTGAAGAGATGAGTTCTTCACTTCACTTCGACAGTCTTATTTGTAGCCTTTGAAGACTACGAATTACGCGCTGTTAGACTTGTTGCTGAAGCTTGTCTGAAGCTGCTTTTCGTATGAGGTTGTTTTGCACCAATTACATGCGTCACAACCACTATTTTGGATAATTCGTCACCATTCTTTGCAGAGATTTTCTCGAAATACCCCCTTATCAGTAATTAGAATCCCCAGGCTCCGCCCACTGACGCAATTACATTCGGAGACATCAAAACAGTGGCCTTCTCAGAATCAGAAAGCATTGGGTGCATTTGTCTGCCCTTCTTGCTTCTTCTTCTTTTTCTGCTCTATTTGATAACGAAGTTTGCCACCACTGAGGCTAAATTAAAGTGAGAGCAGAGAGGGAGGAGTCTCTTCATTTTGCCCCACCTCTCGTCAGTCAGAGAAACGAGAGAGTGCGGCAAATTGAGAGGTACTGACCATCTATCGAGAAAAGGAGCGAGTGCAGTAATGAAATTCAGAGTGAGAGTCAGAAGCAGGGATTAATAGGACGAAAGGAGACAGAAATAGTCTAGCGTCTCTTCACTTTTACGTTGTTTCTAGCTTCTGTGGCCGTCTAGAGAGTATGAAAAGGCGGGAGAGTACTCCCCTTCCCAGACTAGTACATACTGCGAAGCACTGATGTTGCGGTCTTTGAGAGTATTAAAGCGTGTTGCACTGCTTTAGTTGGTTGCCCTCTATGCTCTTTGAAAGTGCGAAGGTAGAGGCTTTTTTCATGGCAAGGAATGCGGTTCCCAGGGACGTCCTGGGACTTGTGCTATCAGAGTAGGAATCCCGGGAAATCGTCTTTTAACTTCGCATGCTCAATTGCCTAGTGTGTGTGAAATAAAGAGAGTGTATGAAATGAAATCTCGACCTCTACCAGCTATTTAGCCCGGACAATCAATGAAGTGCGCTGCCGTTTAAGGGGATTCCACACATTCCAATCGGTGTAAGTGCGTCACGCGATGGGATAAGTGATTAGGATGCACGAGGGTTTCTGCTGAAGATGTCGATGCCACGACATATTGAAGGGGCTTGACTCGATGTACGCGTTTTAAAGCATTTTTATTCCGTTCGGTCGCCTTGTTCTATTGAATAGCCGCACTCCATTGTGGCTTTAGCGCCAAGCTGAAACGCCAAACTAGGCTGTTGCGCCAATTGGTCGGGCTGAGAATTGGCCATGCGTCCGCGTCCTACCTTCTCTAATTGATATTCCGATTGACAATTTTGTTGTTGTTGAAGAGGCATGAATTCGGAATCAGAGCTACCCCTCCTCCCTACTTCTTGTCCTCTCGATGAAACATAAAGGAAGCAGTTATGGCTAAAATGGGAATGGGTAGATTATCTTCCACCTTTTCTCATGGAAAGCTCGTCAGATAGTATTGTTAAAAGTCGTCTACTCATTGGTTGGGTTAATTTTCGTTAGCAGCGATGTGTTGAGATAATCACTTCTATCCTCCTCCCCCTCCTCATCTATTCCGCCAGAAACTCATACCTTGCTGGAGACTTTAATGATTTTTCTCCTTTTGCACTACACGCGAATCCCATCTGCGGTTTAATCGCAGGGATATTAGTATTTGTTATTCAAACAATTATCGAGTTCATAATGCATCCACCTACCCCTATCCCTTCATACATCCTCCGTGAACCATCGTACTTCCAGGCGGCGCTCTTTCTCATTATTGTACTTCTTCAAATCTCTGGTTATTCTTTAATGACGGGGTGTTATTAGGTTTGCGAACGAAGAAAATGGTGCTGACGATTGCTCCATCCCTTTTCTCCATATCATCGTCATTCCATGAAACATAGTTATTCAAAGCCTTCCGTAGCACCTCTCCTTCTATCTATATGAAATCTTTTACCACTTTCATCTTACCCCATTTAGAATATGGCTCTGTTATTTGGAACCCAGTACATAGTGTTGAGCTGACTAGAAGTGTTGAGAAAGTCCAGCGTGATTTCACACGAAGACTATATGCCCGTTGTCATCTACCCCATGTACCGTATCGCCAGCGTTTGGTAGATCTAAACATTTTTACTCTCGAGAGACGTAGGGTTATGCTAGACTTATCGTTTGTTCACTCAATCATGCACAAAAGAACCCT
>LS488002.1:165547-178348 GCA_900490705.1 Pristionchus arcanus
GGGGGGGGGGGGAGTGACTTCTATGTTTCACAACCCTAATATCCCATGACGATCCCCGAATTATCAATTCTGTTGCGCTCTCTTTAAAAAAAATATTTGGTTTTTTAGGGCGTGGTGGTTTCTAGGTTTCACCGTCCATTGATCCCATGAATGTTCCCTGTGTTACATTTAGTATTGATACATCGGCTGACTGTTTTTCAACAAAATAATACGCTATTTCTTTGCAGCTGCAGCGTCTGACGACGATCGAGCTGCTGCAGCGACGTCGCCACTCGACGATGATGTACAATCTGGAGGATGCGCTGTACAATCATGATGGTGCGTTCTAGGCTCGCCGGGTTTGAATGTGGGGGTATTCGTAGTGATAGGGCATACTGTAACCGTGTCAGTGAGCAGAAGTAGTGAGCACGGTTGCTTCTAAAAGGAGAGAGATCACCGGGCACCGGGTTTGAAAGAGATAGGGCTGCGGTAGGTTTGATGGCAATGACGATGTGCAATCTGGACACATTTTACACACACACGTTCGGTATATCCCACATAGTTTTATTTATTGTTCGACTGTTTCTCCTTACCCAATTGACTTTCTTGCGTTCCGGCAGCCTTGTGCACAACGTGAAACCTGGATAATACGGGATGTTTAGGGGATTCGCCGCTCATTTTAGGTAACGGATCTTCGGATTGATACCTGTGAATAAATGCGACTAGAGAGTACGCTAAGTGAAGAGACGACGGCTCATATTTTGAGCTCTTGTGTGCATCCTCATCAGGGCTGTGCGAAAATTTGCCGCACTCCTCATTTCGCAATACTATCTCTCCGGTTAGACAAAGCGAGAGAGCGTGGCAAAAAGAGGAGTGCGGAAAATTTTTTGCACACCCCTGATCCTCATCTCGCTTCCTCTGCAGGTTCCCGTCGTCGTTCGCTGTCCCCGATGGCCCTCTCGGCCTCTCTGCAGAATGCGGCATTCGGAGGAGGAAGCAGCAGCAGCATTGCCAGTGGAGCGACCGATATATTGAGAGGTACGGTAGGAGGGGGATCGAGAACTGACTTGTTTGTTGTATAACTACCGGAATAGGCGTAGTCACGGTAGGAATACGGTAGTAGATTGATCCTTAGTGATAGTTAATTAGGAACCTTAGGATTGTATGGTGTTATGGTTACTGTAGTTTCCTGCGAAAATTGTCTGTGAGTTATGTAAGGTGCGAGTAAAGACGATTTCGGTATTGATGTTGTGGTGTGCTCGTGTGTGGTGTACGGTATTGACAGCCGGCTATGGTATCTGAGAATCGATCGATGACCTTGAGCACGGATCTTCAAGGGATGGCCTGACTCTCCCCACTCCCCATGCTCTCTCGCTTATCTGATCGACGAGGGAGCATTGTAAAATGAGAGGGTCAGAAGATTGTTCCCTCCTTGGGAGTCGGGAGGCTAAATGACCTTGTGCAAGCGAGATAGAGTAGCGTGGACAGAGATGTTGGGTGTTCTTTGGAGTGGCTTGCTGGTCGAACCTAACTGTGAGAAATGTTGCCAATTCTGAGACGGGAGAGTGGATAGACCGCGCGATTTCTCTACTAGTCTGTGCACTTTAGTGAGTTGTGGCGTTTGAAGAATGTGCCTCTCTATTCATTTTACCTAGCACGGAGTCGACAGATGCCGCATCGTCTGTTATAATCCTCGCGCACATATTTCTGTCTGGCCGTCTGTTTCTCTATAGCAACACTCAATGGCTCGTGCTCGGTAACTATCCGCACTTTTGTTTGTTTTCTTGGGAATACGCGCGCGTGTGAGAGAGTGATTGCTTCTCTCGCTGTTATCAACTCTGGTTATGATCAATGCTCTATCAATTGCCCATGCTCTCTCGCTTCTCGCATCGACCAGAAAGCATTGGGAAATGAAAGAGCCCGACGATTATTTATCGTATTGTTTCCAATAGAGACCATAGTATGATGAGTTTCCCTACAATTAGGTCCACATGCGAATCGGCTGCTTGCCTTACATGATGATATCTACAGGGATTCCTCTGTGATATTATTAGGCAACGTTTACCTGAATAGTGGGCGAGAGAGTGTGTAAATCGTGGAGTTTTCTTGGAGTTTTCCATGTTTTCTTCCTGAGTTGATCAAGATATACCCGTACCAATGAGGCGAAAACAACCCCTCTACTCTGTGTGCCGGTGAGGGTCAGGCGGGCGATTCCTTGTTTATTTCCTCCCCGTTCCATTTCGAGTGCAAGTGACACTTGGGTTTCACTGGGTCTATGTAGTCCTTCAGCCGCGCGCATTCTGATTGTTTTCTCTTCTAGCTGGGTTAAAATCAAAATATTTGCTCGAATATTCCCTGAATTACACTATATTTCTATCCCTCCCTTTCGCAGCCGAGCGCACTTTCACTGTGTGTTCCTATTTCTTTAATCCGCTTGCGCTCTGATCTGGTTGTGGAAAATAATCTAATTTAATGTATTCCTTGCAAGTGCATACCGTGAAGTACCAAAGCATGTTTCTTTTCTTCACTATTCGTTTTCGAGCGCAGGTATCATTTAGGTTTCACTGGGTGAGCATGTTACTTCAGCCGTGCTCATTCTGATCCTCATCTAACTCCTCCCAATAGATTATCAATAAGCAATTTATTGTGATAGTCATTTGTATGGAAATACCGTGAAACCCCGTCTATTTCCACGCGATGTATCTTTTTTTTCCTTGCTCGGGTGTAAGTTGGGTTTCACGGGGTCTTGCTATTCTCTCTGCCACGGGTTCTGCGATTCTTCATAGAATAGAACCAACCGCTTCGCTACAGTATCCCTCTCCACATATCATAACCTTCCTTCTTTCACTCAGGTTCCTGATTCGACACTCATCTTAGTCTTAGGCAACCTACCGTATTCTGCCGTAATCCTTGATAATACCGTAACCTTACCGTAATCCTTTCAGGTTCCCTATTCGACACTCGTCGTCGTTCGCAATCTCGTCGTCTTCACTCGGCGAGCAGAGAGAAGGGCAAACCGAAGATGAAACCGCCTTGTGTTAGTTGATATTTATTTATTATATTGCGCTGTAGTTGAAACGAGAAATCAGGTTGAAGATGGTCGGTGTATTGAAAAAAACGAATCGGCATACTTATTATGGCTGCAGTGACACCTCTGATAATAGGCCGTGGTTGAAACGAGAATTCAGCTAGCGTTGAAACAACTTTGTTCTAGTTAGATTTTTTATTCTCGTTGCATTGTCCAAGGATGATTAAGCTTGTAGTAAAGCTCATCAGATGAGTTGAAGTTGAAACGAGAAATCATCTGGATCTGAAGATGTATATTTATGTAATATTGAGATAGTGAGATAGTTCTCATGAAATTATTACGGATGCAGCACTGTACGAATAGGCTAAGGGTGAAACGCGAAATCTACAAGCTTTTCTGAACATTTGTTTGATTTGAAATAAGGTGCAATTCGCAA
The DNA here is from genome assembly GCA_900490705.1 of Pristionchus arcanus. Classification (NCBI taxonomy): domain Eukaryota; kingdom Metazoa; phylum Nematoda; class Chromadorea; order Rhabditida; family Neodiplogasteridae; genus Pristionchus; species Pristionchus arcanus. The sequence goes on from LS488002.1 coordinate 168,991, forward strand.
TTCTATCAGTGCAATGCGCAACTCAGGCTTTATCATATCCATCTGAAACGTGAATGCTCCTAGTCCCAAAGCTACCTTTGATCTTTGATCTCCCCCATCTGATCTTTGATCTTCATTCAGGTGCTCGTCTACACAGCGGGCGTTCCCTCCACCTACGACCGCATCCACGCCGTCCTCTCCTCCGTCCTTCCTCCCTCGGTGTATACGGTCTTCAATATATCGCCCGAGGCGATTAGGAAACACCACTGGATCGATCCGAGGTACGGTAGGAGGGTGCGGTGGGGATACGGTATCTGATGAAACTCTTGATTTGAGGGGAGGGACTGGGAATGATAGGCTTGTAAAATAGACTACAACATGGATCAACTCGAGCAACGGTGGAAAAAACGGCGTTAATGAGAATCTAGTTATACTATTTTTTTATACTTCCAAACCGCAATCGAATTGAAGCAACTGTGATACGCTCGACTATGTTAAGCATGTGAAACGTAGTTCCGAAAGGCGGTTTCCAAAATTGGTCAAATGAATTCAACGGGGGAAAGGAGCCGTAGACCGGTAGAAGATATTACGTAGTCCCTATAGTGCGATATTGGAGTTTATATCCGATCTTTATTCTCGGGTCTTTGATCTCTGATCTTTGATCTTTGATTCCTCCCTTCAGCTCCGCCTGTCTCATCCTCGCGGACACGCACGAACTGGACGACGCCGCGTGGAAGCAGCTTCAGGAGTACTTCAATAAGGTACGGTAGGCGGATACGGTATTTAGAGGTACAGTAGAGAGAACAAGGATAGGGATACGGTAGGACTACTACAATAAGCCACGTTAGGCAAAAATAGGAACAGTGGAGAGCTGTACGAGCAAGGCGGGGGGGGGGGGGCTATTCGACGTGCGGTGCCAGGAGTTTTGATGATGCTTATTTGCTCCTTTCCTCAGTGTTTTAATTGTGTTTAGATGGGGTAGAAACCACTGTGATCAGTGGCCAGGCATGCGAGTGGAGAATGTAGGATTCGTGAAACGCAGATCTTCGGGTTAAAATATTGACGATTTGTATGCGCCTAATGAGACTCCTTTCCTTCCATTGCTAGCTTTACGGTCGCGATGCTATCAAGATTATTGAAAACACAACTGTACCGGGTCTCGCATCGTTGGTTTAAAAAATGAATTTTATTACTTCCAGTCCGGGAAGATGATCTTCGTGTGCCAGAACAGCCTGCTCGCGTCCATTTCCAGCTGTGAAAGCGTGAAGAAACAGGTGAGCGGATTTCGGATACGGTAGGTGTGCGGTTGGGGGGTACTGTTGGAGTACGGTAGCAGGGATAAATTGAGGGGGTCACGATAAGACTACGATAGCTTTGATAGAGGTGGTGGTAACGCTACTTTATGTAGGATTCTCGACTCGGCTTCTCAGCTACATTTAAAATGACTGTTTCAAAAATTCATGGGCGTGCAAAAAGAAGCAGGTGAACTGCGGTTGCGCATGGTGATCAAAGGAGAGAGCGGGAGTGATAAATCGATTGTGCGATTACTTCTCCATAATTTAGAATCATTGGCAACAATGTGTGCTGCTCGTTTGTATATTTAAAAGGTAGCTAGCGGTTTCGGGTTGCTTATGCTGGTTTTATGGGAAGAGGCGCTGTAGTATACGATTGATGCATCTTCGTGACCGAAATAATATATTACCGCCACTCCTGTATTCGTACAGGTTACATCTCAATTTTATCCAAATATTTTTGAAAAAAATTCAGCTTTCCTATTTCATTGAAGAACTCCTCTGATTTTCAGGTGTCCCTCCTTCGCATGGCCTTCGGGGAGAAGGCGAGCGGGTCGATGAGCAAGGACCTCGAGGGATTCCTGAAGAAGACGCTCAAGACGCTGGCCAAGAGTGGAGAGGTACGGTATTGATTGTGAGAGGGGTATACGGTAGGAAAGAGTTCGGTATATGAGATACCGTAGTATGAACCTGGAGGGAAGATACAGTAGGGGTTAGGGTAGAAACATTATTGATTATTGGAGATTAGGGTGATGATAGGCACTGCAGCACAGAAATGGGTTACGGTAGCTCGAGAGTCAATCGATAATTGAAGGTGCAAGAGCGGTACCAGTCGAAGGACCTCGTCGGCGGACTGAAGTACAGTGTGGTACTGTCGAAGAAGCAAGGTACGGTAGGGGGGGACACGGTAGATTACTGCAGAATGACTTTTTATCGAGTGTAATGGGTGTATTTAAAAAGTACAATGCGAAGAAGCAAGATTCTGTAGATTACTGTAGAATTGCAATTGAATCGACTAACTAGAGTAGTTAGCTGAAATTTTCAGAGAAATTATTTTGATAACACCTTCTGTTTCACCAGATTGTATCTCTTATGGATTTGGAGGAATGATCTTGATCTGCCATGAGTATACTCCTTCAAATTTCATATTTACGAACGTGGAAGCGAGATAACCCCTAGTGGAATCTGTGTTTCGATAGTTTCTTATATTTGGATATTGCTCTGTAGTGTGATTCTCGTCCTATACTTTGCAGAACTAGTTAATATAATCATAAATATCATCCTCAGACAGCCCCCTTCTACTGTACATGGAGAGCGGCGGCGCGCACTCGGCCTCGGCCGTCTTCTCCGATGCGACTACTGGTGAGTGGTGTAGATTACAGTTTGAGGGATGTGAGGTGGTGGTGAGTGGTTTAGTTTACAATTTGAGGGATGTGAGGTGGTGGTGAGTGGTTTAGTTTACAATTTGAGGGATGTGAGGTGGTGGTGAGTGGTTTAGTTTACAATTTGAGGTGGTGAATGGTGTAGATTACAGTTTGAAGAGTACCTAGAAGGTGGGGAATAGTGTTGATCGCCATTTGAGAGATGCGAGACGGTGGTGAGGGGTGTAGATTATAATTTGAGAAAGAGAGACGTGGTTAGTGGTGTAGATTATTACAAGTCGATGTCGCAGGCGTGTCGAAACCCGTTGATTTAGCGGTTCGCAGTGGGCATGTATTTGCGAAATCGCCCCAAGTCTTTGATATTGCCGTGATACGTAGTTTTAACATTCCAATCTTGAAGACCAACTACTCGCGCCCGGCAGTCGCATCGTCGCTGACGCGCTCGCGAGAATCGGAGTGAAGGTGAGGTCCCGAGGGGAAGAAGGGAGGGTTACGGTATCCCCGAAATTTCCCCGCTTACCGTACTCCGGCCATCATTCTGTCTATGGACGTACGGGCCGCTGAAACAATGGATTTTGTAAATGGGGCACGGGGCCAGGAAAGGGAAACGATCTTTTCCTTTGATCTTTGATCTTTGATCTCTCAGGTCGACGAAGGCGTGCGGACGCCGTCGCTGTCCATCGGCTACTTCATCTCCGATGAGGAGTTCCTGAATGAGTGCAAGGTGGGGGAATATTGATTGGTTACTGTATCGGAGGGATTATTGATTTCCACTATTGGGCTTTCAGTCTAGGATAATCAACTGCTGAATGAATGCAAGGTGGGGTGATTGTTTTTCGAATAGCTTGGAATGCAGTAGACAAGGAAGAAATGGTACTATAGCCTAGGATGAACTAACGCTGAACGAGTGCTTGGTGTAGTTAGTGATTTTCGATTGTTTTGTTGCACGGCAGTGTCATCATTATCGGCTTGGTGTGACGCCAATATTGATTTTATGATCGTGTGAAGCACACTTGTCCCTACTGAAAATATTGTAAAAAAAATTTTTAACAAAAGTCTTCGTGAGAACAGCGCTCATGGATTTGGGAGTTTTTTTTTTAAAATTTCATTATGATCCGTCCGAGCAATCAAGGAATTGATTTCATGATGTTTATGACTAAATGAGATGATATTGAAACACAAATCTCCATTTTCTCGAATCCTGAAATTATTAAATTCTTTCCAGAGTCTCCGATATGGCGCGGAGATCGGTGACGCGCCCAAGCTGTTCATGCGAAGGTACGGTAATTGATAATGATAAGTGATTGATTGAATGCCCTAATCATTGGGTATTTATTTATATAGTAAACGCAGGTCATAGGATATCACTTGAAAAATTCAGAACTATTTTGGATATAGTAATTGATGTGGATTATTAAATTGGCGGATGCCGTATTCCCGGAATATCGATTGATACAGCAAGCATAGGCGGACGATTGACAAACACAGTAGTCCTAGGATAGTACAGTCATCGTGTGGTATGGAAATTCGATACCGTGTTCGTAGAATGTCGATTGCCAGATACAGTAATCCAATGATACAATATTCTCACCTCTAATCCAGACGGGACCTCATCGCCGACCATCCTCTTCCCTCGCCCACGCCCGCCCTCCTGCCCATCCAAGTGCTCACGCGGTGAGATTATTGATTTTATTTTTAATTTCCGACCGTTGAAAAAGGATAATCATTTTTGAAGCTCTCTAATGAAAATAAAATAGTCCTGAAACACGGAAATATTTGAATGATAGGATCTAATTGTCCACTCTCGCTGGGAGATGATTGATTTTTTTCCACAGGGAAACGTCTACGCATTGTGTTCTAATTTGTATCATGAACATATGATAGGGTTGAAACACAGAAGGGCAATGAACATAATTCCTACATGCCCAATTGTTCATGTTTATTGTTGATAACTCAAGCCCAGCATCGAGAATCATTGTCCTGATAGGCGTCTGCAGGGTATGGGAAACTGAAACGGCGAAAGAGTAGGGTATCTCAAACTGACGGCACAAGTATCGAAGTGAAAACGAATATAGGGTAATGAAAGGCGAGAATCGTCTGATATTGTCTATCGAGGGGTCTCTCTGAAGGTCATGTGATGCTGAAACGGCATTGCTCGCAGTGTCAACAATTGCGTTGATACAGTCACAGCGCAACAATAATTAGGATGATAACGTTTGGGCACTAGGACGCATTGTTGGCAATTCGTCATTCAATATTCTATATAAGTCGCAATATTAGTTTAAAATCAGACTCTATTAGTTAATGCTTATTCGGAATCGATGTCATCGTATCAATAACAAATTCTGCATAAACGTAGGACAAGTTTGATGTGACTAGGCGAAGATGGGTTGCGCAGATGATTCGTAAGGAGGAGACTGGGGCTAGGATTGATTCTATCTCTCTTTATTTCGAAATATATTTGACTAAACACTACTATTTTCAGGGACGAGGCCTCCTCCACGTGCTCGTTCGACACGAAGAAGTACTACGCGCGACTGAGCACGCGCTGTCTCGGAAGGAACGTCCTGTTCGTCCCAGTGACGACAACGACGATAGATGTGTGCAGGAGGTACGGTAGATGGTTACGGTATCAGTGATATGGTTGGAGGGTGGAAGGATACGGTAGGGAAGGGCAGGAATGTCCTCATTGTCCCAGTGACTACGACTACGATTGACGTCTGTAGGAGGTACGGTAGATGGTTACGGTATCAGTGATATGGTTGGAGGGTGGAAGGGTACGGTAGGGAAGGGCAGGAATGTGCTGTTAGTACATGTTACGAGATAGATGGTAGGGTGAAAACGGGACGAGCCGATAGCATGACTCATATTACATGTGCCTGTGAATGAATGATTGTGGTATCAGAAGTTCATCAAATCACTATTGTTGTTACACGATGTTTCGGAACCTTATCAACTTTGTGAAACTCATTTCCTCCTGGTTGAACCTCATTTCATTCCAGTCTGAGCGACGCGCTGCCCGGCTACGACGGAATGTGCGTGGTGGCGAGACAGCAGTTGAGAGGACAGGGTGAGTGATTACTCTAATCAGAGTATCGATTGATTCCCAGAAAGAGTACGGTAGCATAGCCGTGTAATTGAAAGGGGAAGTGGATATGATAGCCTTCGGTTACTACGGTTATTGTAGTGGCAGCAGCTGAGAGGACAGGGTAACTGAATACTGTAATGAGAAGTGGGTACGGTAGCCGATGTTACCGTAGTAGCTACAGTATGTATTGTGCGTGATGTCGAGGCAGTTGTTGAGAGGACAGTATGAGCGCTTGAGCTGTGTGTCAGAGGGATAGCGCAGGCAGAATATCCAGTTAGAGCTATGCTTCACAATTTCTTTAGAATCAATTGGATTCAATTTTTTTTCAATCCGTCTGGGCGTTTTCTTTGGAAAAAAAAATTCTCTGGTGTGTAGCAAGGGGGGATTGGCAGAATGGGGAACATACAGTATGCGATCGGTATATCCTCACTTCCGTATTAATCCCTTCAGGTCGTGGTGGGAACGAGTTCATCTCTCCCGTGGGCGTGGCCATGTTCAACTTCTCCTACTCACTCCCGTCGTCGTGCGCCCTCGCGAAGTGAGTAAAATAGTGTATTCGAAATTTGATCTATTTGGCACACTCTTTACCAGAATGGACCCTGTGGGAAATGAAGAAAAAACCATCATTTAGCTCACTATCTCGCCCGCTTGAGTAGAATGCGCAGAATGAAGTGACAATAAAATTCGTTCAGCTTACGGCTATGAAATAGAATAGCCTGGCGTGTTTGTCCGCTGAAAGCGGGAGTAGTAGAGTTCCCGATTGTTTTTCGGTTGCATCAGCTTCACAAAGTAGAAAGTTCTCCTTCCTTCCAATGTTCCGCGGCGAACGAATATTAAAAATACCAAAGAAGCATCATGATCAGCCAAATTAATATAATACGTACTTAAATTAATGGCAATTACTCAGATGTCCCTCGTTCATCCAGCACGTCGCCTGCGTATCCCTCGCCGCCGGAGTGCATGAGCTGAGCGGAATGGAGGTGAGAGATATTGATCTCTTTTTTTTTAATTTTGTATGACGCTTTCTGTTTCACTTGCAACTTATGAGAAGATAGGACTGGCAATAGACGATCGTAGGAGCACTTCTTCTTCTTCTGTATGCCAAATAATACTATTATTCTGTTCCGGACTTGGTGATTTTTAGTTCTGCTGTTGGCTTATGAGTAGATCTGGCATGCATGAGACGATAGTTGAACGGTCTTCATCAAAAACACATATTTGTACCAGTTGAAACAATACGTTAATAGATCACATTTCTTTCGGTTTAACCGCGGACGAGAGCATTCAAATACTCAATCATGCCTGCCCGCCCTGTACATATTTCAATAGTCGATGATGTTTTGTGTTTCACTGCTAACTTATGAGGATTTCACGTTTGCATGAGGTAATCAATCTGCGATGAATGACACGTAGCAAAAACTAAAATAAAAAAATAGGATCCTTTCTAAGAAGAAAAGGATGGTTTCTGTTTCACTCACACCTTATGAGACGAAGATGATGGAATTTACTGATGTTATCCAGTCTTTGCTGGCTCAATCAAAACAATATTCTCGCTTGAATCAAAACCGTTTCGTGCTTCACTCTGAACGTATGATCAGATGGTAACGGTGGTAGGCGATCATGATTTCCTCCACAACACAGATTCAGACGCACGTAATTAAACGAGAGATTCAAGGCAATAATCTCATGATGTCAGGACTTCCCCCTTCGTGTGAAGTGGCCGAACGACTTCTACTTCAATCGCTCCCACAAGATTGGAGGGCTGCTCGTGAGCGCCAAATCGAGAGATGACGCCATCGAGTTCAGCGTCGGTGAGTACAGTGGGGTTAAGGTTAGAATACGGTATGTAAATGGTAGGGTTATGGGTTACGGTAGGCGCGGAAGTTGTATCGGTCGTAGTCGAGGGATGACAATGAGTACGGCAGTGCATGGTTGGTGTTCTGATGTGAGAGTACTGTAGGGACCGCACTCGATCGGTGAAGCAGGGGATACTGTAGGGGGGATACCGGGTACCTTTCATATGTGAGGGTACTGTAGCGTGTCTAAGATTACGGTATCATCACAGGCATCGGCATCAACGTCTCCAACTCCCTTCCCACTACGTGCCTCAACGACATGCTGCCGGACAATTCGCCGGAATCTGCGAATTTCTCCATTGAAGAAGTTATCGCGATGACGCTGAACAAGTTTGAGTGTAAGCGAATTATCTGAATTGCTTCATTTCACCCTTAAAGATGAGTTCTTCTGTTTGTCTGGCAAGAAACTGTTGGAAATCGTGGGTAAAAAAGTTCGATAGTTGGCCCGTGCTTCATTTGAGTTTTATTTGGAGAACCTGAACACCATTCATCGTAGTAGTCTGGAAGATTCATCCTTAAACGAAAGATGAAACACAAAAATGAAACCGAAAATTGGTCTGATGTTTGCAGATTTTGTGAACGTGTACGAGAACAAGGGCCAGGCAGCCTTCCTTGAGCACTACTACAAGCACTGGCTGCACTCGTGAGTGATATCGATTGATTACCGTACTCCGGTTGGGATATGATATGGATTGATTCATTGATGGAATACGATACTTCTACTGTATCCCCATGATGCCGCAACCCTCTACCGCAATAATTCGATGATAAATCGATATTCCAGTCGCGAGGAGGTGACACTGGGCGACGAGAACGAGAAAGTGGTCATTCGGGGACTGGACAAGTACGGATTTCTCGAGTGCAGAAGCAGAAAGACTCCCAGCAAGGTATGGGTTTCACGGAGTTTTAATGTTTCATTGCTTATGAACCGTTTGAAATCGAATAACCTATTTTGATTGGGTTTATCTGAAAAGAGTTAGACTTGCGAGGTACGTGTTTATCTGGAATTTAATAATAATAAAATAATAATAAAACACTAATAAGGCTTTCTAATAGAGCGTAAATTGAATCAGTAACTGTAGAAAAAGTCCAGCAAGGTACGGGTTTCACGGAGATTTTATATTTTATTGTTCAACGAACATTCTAATAGTATTGAATTAAAAAAAATAAAGTCTAACGTTTGCAACCACTTTGTTGGGCTTTTTTAAAATAAAGAATTTGAATGATGATGACGGTGGTTAAGTGTTTCATTTAGTTCGAGAATCACTGACGTGTTCGCTGTATGTTTGACCCCTGTTTGCAAACCAATAATTCTTCTCTTTTTTCAGTTGTACTCTGTTGCCGACGACGGGAACACATTCGATATGATGAAGGGACTGATCAGAATGAAGATTAAGTAATCAGAGATCAAAAAACATCCTCTCCCCCACTCTTGCCCTCTTCCTATTGATAAATAATTATTGTTGTACCTTTCTTGTATCAGATCTTTAGCGCGCCGATTAGCCTACTGTATCATATGTAGACCCGAAGAGATTATAGCGCATAATATTGGTTTTTGAAGTTACTTTGCTGTTGTCGAATGATTCTCGTATTATTTTTGTCTCAGATTCATTGAATTCTCACTCAGACTTTATCATTTATTCCCGTTGTTCAATTTAAATTCCCGTAAAAGTTCACGCATTCCTGTGATGAGATTCGACTGTTGATTGTGCTTTTGATTTTGAGATTTAGAGGCTGGATAAAAGACATTTATTGTTCGAT
>LS488007.1:2749-111816 GCA_900490705.1 Pristionchus arcanus
TAATTTCAGGTGGACCGGGACGACGTTTCTACGCTCTGTGAGCAGTCTCTAGCCGTCGTCCAAAACGCTTCATTTAATAAATTAATTAGTTAATTAATTACCAATTTATTGATTGATAACCAATATCCACATTTTCCCAATCACTGTCAAATTTATTCAATTTTTATCATTTACTCCCTCTCCCAGAATTCATTGAACAGAGTATATAGGAAGAAAAATACCGTCAATCTTTCACACCCCGATACACTACCAAAGTTGAGCTTCAGCAAGCCTTAATATCGATTCATTTGCGCATGTTCTATCGTAGCCGTACATTATTCGTTATTGTGGATTGACTTGATCACCTAGGATACCCGTGAATTTTACGTTCTATGCAATTATCTCGCTGATCTCAACAGATAAAGTGAAAATTCTGCCCATTTTCGGGTAGCTTGTACACATTTTAAATAGATCGATGGTAAGCCTAGAACGGAGAAATTGATATCGAATAGGTTCAATCACGCAGGGAAAAAGGGCACATATATGTAACAGATAAAAGAGTGATTGATTATCTACTCTTGTAAAGAAGTGATGTCGATCTATTCATGCTACTCCATTCGGGCTATTTTACGACATCAGTTTATCCAGAAGGATCCATTCCTCGCGTTTTCTCTTCAAAATGAGATACATTCCTCAAACAGAAAACGATGCCGATAGAGTGAAGGTCATGCTCGTTCAAAAGAGGAACGGAAAGACTGAACAAACGGAACGCCAAATTCGGAATACGCCAGTCGAATCTCTCTCAATTCTTCCTTATCTTTCCCTAGCAATGTTCATGGTGTAGCAGAATCTCTACAGAGAAACGCGCGCATGTTTTGCATGGAATGCGGTATATAAGAGCGGAAATGTTAGCAACATCACTTCATTCACTGGACTTTCCGTCCCGTCCAGCCATGCTTTCCCTTCTAATTCTTTTCCTACTTTCAACTCCAATCATCGGATCTCCTCTGGGAGATTACGAGAAGGAATTGAACAAGGAAGGACTCAATGTCGAGAATATTCACAAGGTAGGAAGAATATCGATTTATAATCATTTATCGATTGACAAATTACCGTTTCCTTGCAGCTCCTAAAAGAGGAATCAAAGGAGGTCGAGGAAGAATTCGGCAATGAGGAAACAAAGAAGGAGGTTTGACCTACCTGTCTTCATTTATCGATTAATTTCGTCTCTGTAGATCGCTAAACTTCGTTCGCTCTACGCCTCCTCATGCCCTGCCAATGGAACTCTTCGTCCTGTCAAGACTGAGCTAGAGATCAACGGAGAATTGGCCAAGGATTTGTTCGAGGGAGACATCGTTCTCACTCCGTACGATTTAATTATTATAATTAATTGTTAATTAATCTAATTAAGTGAGCAGTGGAAGGTTGCACTAGACAAGGACCCCGAGAATCCGATGCAGAGACGTCAGGTATACGGTAGAATCGGGTACGGTAGGATATCGATTGATGCAGGCCCTCTCTCAATCGATTCAACTATGGCAACCGATGGGCGCGCCTGTGATTCCCTTCACGTTCGAGCCGGGATTTCGTGAGATTCGGGAATATTCGAAAATCAATAAATCGATAATTTAGCCGCTGACAAGAAGCAGATTATCCTCGATTCGCAACGTTTCTGGGAGCAGAGAACTTGTGTGCGATTCCGTCCCGCGACTTCGGCCGATAGAGCTGTGTAAGGCATTACCGATTGTAGGCTCAAAATACAACTTCAATAGCAATACCAAGCTTAATAATTGTCGATTTATTCATTCCCTCGCTTTCTTCAGTGTCTCTTATAACCACAACTCTGGCGGGTGTTCATCATCCGTTGGAATGAGTGGAACCAAGCAGACCATCAACCTCGCTCCCGGATGTTTCTCGGTTTGATCTTTGATCTCTAATCAATCAATATTCTTCGTAGGTCACCGTTGTTGCTCACGAACTATCGCACGCCTTCGGAACCCTTCACGTCCAATCGAGATCCGATCGAGATAAGTAAATTATTCTCTCAGATCCCTAATCAATCGATAATTTAGCTACATCATCGTTGATACTGCAAACATCCAGAAGGGAACCGAGCACAATTTCATGAGAGTGAGCGATCGATAATCTACCATAATCTACCAATTCGTTGCAGGATCCTCCTTACTACGGTACCCTTTCGACCTACGGTATTCCGTACGAAATCGGATCGATGCAGCATTACTATGAGAAGGCGTAAGGGATACGGTATCAGTTATTGATTGATTACTGAAATTAAGGTTCTCTATCGATACCAACCGTCCTACCATCTACACCAAGCCAGCGTATTCACAGTACCAGTATTCGATGGAGGCTCCTCGTGCCACTTTCTACGATACTCTTCTCATCAATAAGATGTACAAGTGCACTGGTAAGTTTGATATTTCTTAGGTCTCACCACGATTGTTTGGTTACGGTAACTCATAATAATATTTCAGACAAGTGCCAGAACCGTCTTTCGTGTCAGAACAACGGAGTCCAGGACGGGGCCGATTGTAACAAGTGTTTCTGTCCCAGAGGATGGTCAGGTACCCTCTGCGATAGACGGGTACGGTACCTACCGTAACAACCGTAACCCAGAAAATTATCGATTTTTCAGCCCGCGGATGCCCAGATCGTCAATCTTTCCGGCTCGCAGAATCTTCGTGTTGAAATTGGAGATGGAGTCGATAGAGGATTCAGGGAGAAATTGTACATCATCCAGGTAAGGAAATTGCACAAATAACCCCAAATTTAAAATATTCAGGCCCCAGCCGGCAAGAGAATCGAGGCTACCGTAACCAGAGTCGGAGAGTGAGTGGCCTACCAATCAATAAATCGATAATCATCTCACTCTAGTTACCAATGGTCGATGTGCCGTTCCATCGGAATGGAAATCGTCGCTTCTAAAGACACTCGTGTGGCCGGTTTCAGGTATACGGTATCGATCAATAACTGATCAAGCCAATAGATAATTCAGATTCTGTGCCAATTCTCGTATCAAGCCGATTGTGACGGATTCTAATACAATGCTCGTCTGGGTTTACGTCGATAATCAGTACAAATTCAACGCTGACCTCTCGCTCAGAATCGGATAAGCAAAGGAGTTTTGAGACAAGGGACGATAAATAATTGCATCTATTTATATAGCACACACGTATACACAAAACAAAGATTCGTGGAAAAATCATGAAGAATTCAACTCAGCGTTGGGTTTCTGAAATGAACATATTAGTGTTGTACTATCCAACTTATTGACCTTGGACAAGTTTTATTCTATCTAGTAAATAGTCTCGTTAATTACCTGGAGCTGGATAGTTGTGAGCTTTGCACATTCGATGAGAACACAAGACGGGCTCGGTCTTTTTCTACAACATTTCAAATAAACTTTTTTTAGAAATTGGATAAGGAACCCGCTCGGACCGCCCGCAATAGGTACTTTAGGTAGACAGAAGCCTGAAATTTGTACCACTATTTAATAAATTCGAATTTTCAGCCAACCTGAACGCCCGGAAGACTCCACAGTGAGAACGTTAGCATTAGCGTCCAATTATCGAGATTTGCACCGGTGAAAATAAACGTGATAAACGTAGCGAATGGAATTGAGAGAATGGCGAGTGGTATGAAACCCTGAATAGAAACGCGTGGTAAACGGTCTTGATTTATTGACCACTAAAACACTGATATTACGTCGCTTGTAACATCACAGTCAAATTATAGTTTTTAAAACCTGAATCAACTGCATGCGAATGAATCCCCGCTGCAACTCCATCGTTCTCACGCTCATTTCCGTATTCACTCGACCCAATTCGTGTACGATTCTGAGTTTGATCTTTGATCTTTATTCTCCTGATAGATTCCAACTTGTATACGGTAAACCCAAAAGCGATGTAGGTAAGGAAGTAGGACGGCGCAATTCCATAGAATGCGAGACCCACAGCGGTTCGGTTGCCCTGAAATTAATTTTAAAGTAATATACATTTCGAAATTAAATATTTTCTCACATTTGCAGGGTTTGCATGCATGCCAATTCCGTAAACGACGTAAGCCCCTTCGTCATCTGAATAAGTTTGTAAGAATTGAAACACATTATAAAAAAAACTGCCGATTACCATCCAATTTCTGCACCCGCTTCGCTATGTCTCGAAGTTGCTTTTCGATTGCTGGATACGGAACGAAGAGCCAGAAGTAGGGCTGAAATTACGTTTCGCCGTATATTTGAGAAAAAACTGGAACTCACAGCGGAAAGTGCCATCGAAAATACAGTAAATAAGTAAGCGATCATGACCTTTGCTGCGCTTGGAACGGACTTTCTGAATGTTTATTTCACATTGGACAACAAAATGCTCAAACCTGAATAATACTAAATATTGCACGATGCAGGGAGCAGTGATGAATTGCCACAGAGAGAAAACCATAAAGACGGCTACGGAGCAGACGAGATCTCTGAATAATTATTTATGGTTTTGCATTTCCCTTCGGACTTTTCCGCTTCCGCGTTTTGTATCATAACCGCATATTTTGCTAATCTTGTTTTTACACTCGGTGCATTCAAAAGCAGATATCATAGTTACATGACTGAAGCATACCTCAACCATTTCGGCGCATACTTTACAGGGCCGTATACGATTGCAAGGAAGAAGCCGTCAGAAAGAACGTGTGTCTAAAAAGCAATTTTTATTTTTATTTTATATTTTTTGGAAATTGTATTTCACAAGCGTCCGGCTTACCCATAGTCCAGCAGTGAGCAAAAGACAATTGAAGGCGCCTTGGGAAGCATTGATTGCAATGCAGAGCCTGGAATAGATTCCAAATAATAACTTTAAATTTTCAGAGAAATATGCCTGTATGCGGTCACTGTGGTGGCTGATTTTTTCGCAAGGAGTATGCAGAGAAGGAAGATGCTAAGAGCAAGCCCAATGAGGCCTGAAAAATCGACCTATTGTCGAAGCCATAGGCGAGTTCTGCAGAAATATCGGCGATTCCTTTACCTTCTATGCCGCAAATGAAAGTGCAGAGTAGTCTCCAAATGCTGGCCATGAGGATACGGAAGATATTCTAGAAAGGAAATTGTGAAAATAGGATGATACGTGCAAATGAGAAAGCTCAGAGGAGGTAAGCACGTGTTTTGCGAATAAAATATGTGTTGTCAGAGCCAGTCCTAAAGAACCGAAGTGAGACAATAACATATGACAGTAATCGCAATTACAGATTTAACGGTTGCATTGAGTATGCTTACTAGAGCCTGAATATTTTTATTAGCCTGAATATTCCTTGATTATTCTATTGGGAATACTGAATAAATTAATATTTGCTCATGCAATTCTATTGTGCAAATGCAATTCTTGCACATGCATTTCTACAGAAAACATCTGGATACATCTATGGACCCTACCAAAGAATCTGAGGTGGATTTTTTTGGGAAGAAGTTTGTAGAGACGAATGATGCAGTCGTACGTATTATTTATATATTTTTTTTCGTGATTAGAAATGTGTATGTCGATATAATGTCACATGACCTGATTACTCATCGCCCATTTCTGCTCTTTTTACATGACCTAGCTATACAGAGGTGTTATTGGTCCGAGATGAGAAAAGTGTACGTAGCTTGGTTTAGCAACAAATGCCAGTAGAGCTATTTCGTAACTACTTGTTCTTTTGCTAAATCTTCTGATCTTGCATGACCTGATGACTAATCGCGCATTTCCGCTAACCACCCTTTTTACATGATTTCGCTAAATATCAAAAGTGATATTGGCTCGTGATTAGAAAAGTGTACGTAGTGTGGTTTAGCAAAATGCCAGTAGAGCTATTTCCTAACCACCTATTCTTATTATTGGTTCGTGAGTAGAAAAGTGTACGTAGTTCGGTTCAGCAACAAATGTCAGTATAGCTATTTCCTAACTACGTTTGATATTTTTCAAGTTCTTCTAATACCGGAAACCTGATGACTCTGCGCGCATTTTCCGCTAATAGCTCTTTTTGCATGATCTAGCTAAATATCAAACGTGGTTAGAAAATAGCTTATCTGACATCTGTACGTACAACTACGTGCACTTTTCTATTTTTTCTATTCACGAACCAATAATAGATTCCTATGACTAAGCTAAGAGCGAAATGGTGCCCGAAAATAAAAGATCGGTTTGCAATTTCAAAATCACTATCTCATCCATCCGTTTTTCTAAAAAAATATTTTCCTCTAGTTTCAGGACCAAAAAGAATAAAGAATACAATTGAATAAGAAGAATGAGTAAAAGGAAGAACTTTCAAGCATGTAAAACACTCTGTTTTATAAGGATTTGTAATTACGTCATTTTAGCACTCTCCATTTTTCCGTGCACTTGACATTATTTTGTATACTCCCTTCACCTCTCTGGACGGCGTTCGAGGTATTTGTACAAATATCCAAAGGAAGTCCATGCTTGATAAGTAGAATGTAATTGTATTTCACTTGATTCAGATTCATTTTTGACTACAATAATGTACAAGCGCAAGGTTAGAGCAAAATACAATATCGCCTCCGCACAAATTCCATTTCGAGGTGTAACACATCCATCTATTTTTCATGCAACATCGCGGCGTTGATCTATTCACTCGCCCGTCTGGCGGAGATAATTAATCCGCCGTATAACCTGCTCCAGTGCAGCAGAGAAATTCACGACCACGTGTTGTGGAGAGACCCTTACTTGTTGAGCCTTAAAACAGCATAGTTGTCAGTCCAATCGACGCATAAATGGCCAGCGGGTGGAAATTGCTGTGCATGATAGTATGCGGACTGGAAGGCGAGTAATTTTTCTTGTAATAGATAGTTGGATGGCTCTCAAATGAGCTGCAAGGGCATGAGGAACCCTAGATGTTCAGGTGTCACCGGGCTCCTTCTCAGTCTCTTCCTCCTCTATGTCGTGGCCAAGAACAGAGCGGGAACAACAGTGGCCGCATATCGGTATTTTCTTTTGCTAGGGATAGGGAGAATGGAGAGTTGACACTGTGAACAATTCGTATCTTCATTCCGCGTGTTATTATCAGTCAGAATGACGAGAGAGCACGAGTAGGGCTGTCAGGGTGAAGAATCCGTCTCTTCATTCCGCATTCTCACTCACCACTCTGACCGGTGAGAGAGCACGCGGAATGAAGAGACTGATTCTTCACCCCGACTGCCCTAAGCACGAGGGATGAAGAAACGCATTCCCTTCAGGATTTGCATCGCTGTTAATGCTTCCCAAGGCGCGTTCAACTGCATGCTGCTAATTTCTGGACTCTGGGCACGTTTTTTGACGCAGAAAATTCTATTTTCGAGCATCTCAATGATGCAACTCGTCTCGATTACCCCACGTGATCCATTTCTAGACCCACGCTTTATCTGATGGCTACTTTCTCGCAATTGTGTACGGTCCAGTGAAATACGCTCCAATGTGGTTGAGGTGAATACAATTTTTTATTATAGCTATAAAAAATCAAAAACGTCAGCACGCTATAATCGTAAAGGATAAGTGTTCTTGCTCTTTGAGTGGGATCTATGAATTGGACTTAAAAAAAGAAAACAAAAAGAATCATCAGAGATGTCATAACTTCGCTGGCAGTATTTATGGTCTTCTCCCTCTGGCAATTCATCACGGCGCCTTGTATCGTACAGTATTTGGTTCTATTCAGGTTTTTTTTGTAGTATATTTCATTTTAAAAAAAAATAAAAATAAAATAAAATATGTGTATTCAGAAAATCGATGCCGAACGCTGCACGAGTTGGTCTTGCATACCTATTTACAGC
The DNA here is from genome assembly GCA_900490705.1 of Pristionchus arcanus. Taxonomy (NCBI): domain Eukaryota; kingdom Metazoa; phylum Nematoda; class Chromadorea; order Rhabditida; family Neodiplogasteridae; genus Pristionchus; species Pristionchus arcanus. The sequence continues at coordinate 10,530 of LS488007.1, forward strand.
GATTTCGATGGGGATTTCAATTGTGAGTTACATTAATAATCCAAGAAATTTCAAATTTTTCGAACTTTTAGCCCTACTTCTGGCTATTCGTTCCGTATCCAGCGATTGTTGAGCAACTTCGGACCATTGCGAAGCGAGTTCAACTACTGACTGGTAAGTAAGACACGGCTAGAGCAATGGGCAAATATATTACATTTTAGACGATGACACCTATGTTGTGTACGGCATTGGAATGCGGGAAGATCCTGCAAATGTAATTTTTTTCAGCTTAAGGGGCTTGATAAAATGGTATGTTTAGGGCAATCGCACCGCATTCGGCCTCGCTTTCTACGGCATCGCGCCTTCCTACTCACTAACCTACGCAGTGTTCGGGTTCACTGTTCTTAAGTAGGCTCGGTTTGTATTCAAAAAATATTGAAATGATGCTTTAGAATTGTCCGCTTACTGGGACGCGTGAATACTGAGCTAAGCATAAAAACAATTGCATTGCAGCGGGGATTTGTAAAGATGCAAGTGATACAGGTGTGTTAGACTTGTTATTACTCAAATAATGGTATAGAAATAGCGCTCATATTAGGCAGATGCAATATCAGATCCATTTTACTGCTAATGCATTTTAGTTATTAAAATAAGGGATTAATTCTAGGGTTTCATTCCTCTCGTTATTCTCACCATTCCATTCACAACTTTTATCACGTTCATTTTTACCGGAGCAAATCTTGATAATTGGACGTTGATGCTAACATTTTCACAATGGAGTCTGCCCGCGGTCCAGGTTTATGACAAATAATCTATTTTAAAATAAAATAATTATTTTTTTATTAATTTCAGGCCATTGTCTACCTGAAATATCTCGTTCGCGCTAGACGCTCTGGTTGGATGCTTTTATTTTCAATTAATATTGATTTTAAAAAAAATTTCAGAAGATGAGCGAAATCATCGAATCCTTTCTGCGATTCCGAGTAATTCCAATCAATAATCAAGAGGGAACAACAATATCAACATTTGATCGGATTTTGAATTTTACTTTTTCATTAGGAGTCCCTTCAGTTCTTTTTTTTAGTACTTGAATCTTATTTTCCCACTTTTTTCAAATTGTGACGAGAATGTTTAAGTTGCGTTTATGAAAATGTATTCAAAAGACAATAAACGATATTTCGAAAAAAACAGTCACATTGCTGGTTTGCTCGTTTCCTTGGGACCAGCGCATCATAACAAGAAGAGAATTTGAATACCTCGCAAACCATTCTGGCGTCTCAAACTACTTCTTGTGTTTTCCCCATTTTCTTTGTTGAACCACCCAGTTGTTTCCATCTGTTTTCGGGAAACTTCTGCTCATTTCAACTAATTACCTTACAGTGTTATGGAAATGCTTCGTAACGCTCAAAATTGGTTCTATGACAACTGTCCCTACGTTATGATAAGCACTTACATGATTGGAAATATATCTTTTGTATTACTCGGCTATCTCATAAGTGAGTGAATGCTATCGAAACTGCATTGTTTTTTTACCTTGTAATTCGAAAAAGAAGAAATTTGAAATTTATTCTGAAGACACGTTGCAGTTCCCATTGCTACGGCTATTATCGTAATTATTTGTTTCATTCATGGAAATCGGACTGACGAGTATCATTTTTGGAAAAGGATCGCAGAAATCAGCGGAAAAGTTCCAGGCTATTTCTTTTGTGCAATGGTGAGAGCTTGTGAAAAAAGAGCGTTCTTAATTTATTAATAATCACATTTATAAATTTCAAAATTATAGTACGGCTTGTTATATCGAAAATTTTGGCTAGGATTCACGAATGAGTAAGTGTTAATGAATGTAATTTTAACAATTTTGTATTATTAGAAATATCGGGCTTGATGACATTCCCACCAGCAATGATGATCCTCTGTGGTCTCTACTTATATCACCACGGACACTTCAAACAGAGAAATGCTCATGACAATTGAGTTGTTGATGGAAAGGATTGCTCGATATTTAAATCGTTCTATAATTCATATTTTCTTATTTTATATACACTGGTTGTTGTAACAGTCTCAGAATAAAGAATAATGTTGTTTCAAAATGATTTCTTCAATTTATCAACGCCATGTAACAAATCAGATTTGAAATTTAGTGTCAACTCGTGAAAACTAAACTAGTCACTAGCATATCTTGCTGAATGCTTTTATCTTCTGGCATTGCTCGTCAATTCGTACCCAAGTGTTATACAATTTGAGCGCCGCACAACTAAATGTTGCGTCCTCTGTATATTTCTTCTTATATTTGATTTGAAGTCGGGCGAAATGAATGCAAACTCTCAAGATGAGTCGGTTTTGTGCCCTCTTGAAGGACTGCCTCTCGACCTCATGTGGAAGATCTTGGAGAAAATGCCAGAATCTGCACTACATCTGAGAATGGTAAGTCCTTTTCAATCTCATAATGATTACTGAAGTAAATCAGAAAAAGACAAAAACGAATACAGGCTTCTCACGTTCTCAAATCGTATGTGGACGAATTCAGCCAGAACATCGGGAGCATGAAACCCGTCATTGGCCTAACAGTGGAAGGACGGTGTGAACAGCAGGATTTGGTATGTGCCCAGTGCTATATTGAGACTGCACGGACTGAACCCTAGAGAAGGAGGGTAGGATCAAGGAAGGACGTTCACAAATAGAATATATTTGAATTAAGATAACACTTCTTTTAAGAATAAGACACCTGCTTACTCCATTGATATCGCAATGCATATTCGCAAAAAGTGGTCAAATCTTTTTGCACTTCGCATTTTACTGCAGTATCCTCTGAAGTATGTCCGAAAAAGAAGAATAAATATCGGCGGAATATGCTGTGTGGAAGTGAGAAATTTTTCATATCTTTTGTTCTTATTGTAGATACTATAGATATGGGCCACAAGTCAGATATCCGATTTAACGATAGGGTGTCAAAACAGTATTCAAACGATCCCTCGTGGTCCCAATAACATCATGTTTTTTTGCCGTTTGTTGATATCTTTTCTCTGAGCCGCTCTAGAGCCCGAGAAGTACGCGCGCAACGCTCTGGAGGAGAGGAGGGAAAAGCGAGACGAGAGGGAAGGGAGCTGCGTCTCTCTTGTGTGTGTCTCTCTTCCTCCTCCCGCCTCTCTCGCTCCCCTCCGCCCGCCTCTCGTACGCCCTTTACAAATTGCGAATGCACAAGCCAGGGAAAATTGCTAAAATTCTAATTTTTTCTCTAAAAATCGTAAAATATTACAGTGAGTCAGAAAAACGTTGTCCGAGCAGAATTGCCACACTGGAAGCCTTAGAAAAGGCTCATTTCGTCGAGAATCGACCCTATTCCCTATGTTTAAGTCCAATTTTCAGCTACTTAGTGATGTTGTGCATTTCTCGGACAGTGCTCAAGCGATAGGTGACCCTAGTAGCTATCCAACGCAACTTAGAGCGAACGATTTGGTTCAGAATGAACCTTGTGCACTCCCCGTCTCGCTTTTTCGCGAAATCGTGTCAGAGCAAAGTGGGCGGAGCTTGTGGGGCCTAACTATAGAGTAAATATTTCGGTCAGATGTATCAAATAAAAATCGTTTCAGTTCGAATTGAATGTTGCGACAGGTAATGAGAACATGTTGAAGTTCTTGAGAATCGGTCTTGGCCGCAAAGTCGATAAAGTCCGCTCAAAATGTTGCACTCATTCCTCTTCGATAGCTTTCGCTCAATTACTAGAGAACGTTAATATTGGACAATTAACGGTAGATGTGAACACTATTACGGACATTATTGTGTAAGTTTTCTCTCTCGAAATGTCTACGAACTTCTCCTTCGTTAATTACTATTACACTACTATTATAAATAATTTACAGCGAATATATCGTCAAACCGATCAAAGCTGATGAACTTTGCCTAAAGATGATCGATGTCGTTACTGAAAATCCAGGTAAAACTTGAGTTTGAACCGCCACTAACAATTTTTTTATCACACGATCGACGGGTGGAATGGTGCGAAAACTATTGAGAAGGCGACTGTTTCCTAGCAATAATTTGACAAATTGTACATTTCGCGATGCCTGTTAATTTCAGGTCAAATACTTATGGACTTGTCAGCGCAATTCCAATCGATCTCAATCACGATGCTGGTTCCTCTTCACCCGGAGAGATTGACAAATTGCTTATTCGGAATAAACGATGCGTCATGGGGTCCGATAATTGTCGATATGTTTTCGAAGAAGCTCGACACACTTCGAATTGATAATTACAATTACCTCTCAACAGACGCTGCGAACCTTCTAAAGAAGGTAAGGGTATAGTAATGAATAATGATCTAATGAGCCTGGCAAAATCTCTGCTATTTCAGGTACTTCCGACTCTAGGAAAACGTGCTTGGTTCCAGATTCCGTATCATACTCGAGGAAATTCAGATGATTGCAGTTACGTGAGCGATGACCACTTTGTGCAAGGTGGGAAATGTGAAATTGTAGTGTTATTTATTATTTTGCTTAAGTTCATGACGCGACGTTAAAAATTATACATCTGGCAAGAGCTCATGAGCAAAAATAATGTGGACTAACAGCACTTAACCATTAAAATGCATTGTATACAGTACCTATATCGTATAAATTTCATGTTTGTCATTCCGATAAAACAAATTATTTCAATCCTTCCTCAAGCTGTTGTCAAACGCAAGTAGAAACGCTTGGAAAATTAGCATCTTTCGCATTCAAATTATGGGATCAACTGATTTGACGATGCAGTTCAGAGTTCAACTACACTGAGTTTGAGACGGTGAGAGACGTTAGAGAAAAAGAGAAAGCGTGCGGAATTCAGTGGGAGCTCTCGCGATTGCAGCCCCCACGCCTCTGGTCGATTCTATTACACAGCTGAGTTCGCGTCTCGTCTGACAGCGCATGCTTCAATTCGTTAAAGACTCTCATTTAACTCCCTTTTGAACCACTGTGCCTATAGAAAAATATCTCTTTTTCGACATTACTTGCTATTGTTTTTTTTTATATCGTGGAAGATTCGATGTGTTCTAGAAAAAAAAACAGCAAACAACAACACAGCGCGCGTTGACTTTGCATCCAGCAATTGCCCGATCTCCTCGTTCTTTCGTTTCGTTCTCTTTCTTACCTGTGAACGACTCAATCGCTATGTCAGACCAATATGCCCAACAAAGTGCCTTTCGACAATGATGGTGTGTTCACTCATTCCCCACTCGAAAGGCTGCCTCGTGACTTAATTTGGAAGATCTTGAAGATAACGCCGGAATCAATTCTGGAATTGAGGCTGGTAAGCAACTAAATATTCTACCATGGCAACAACTTAATAGAGAATCAATGAATTTGATCAAATATTGCTGTATTTATTACATTTCAGGTTTCGCGGCAGCTCAAATCATGCGTAGACGAACTTGCGTTGATGCGCGGGATCATTCAACTGGAAGGCCCACTGATCATTGGATCGCAGTATCGGCAACCCGCTAGGGTGAGTGAAATTACTTGTTTTTGAATTCCTATGATTAGTAGACATTTGCATGATAGACAGGACAATTTTTTCAGCACAAATCTCCCGTGCACTCTCTGGAAATCGTGATAAGTGTTCACAGGGCGATGGTGAAGCTCACCAAATTGCGCATTTTCTTGTTCAATCCTCTGACAAATCAGGAGTCTTTCGACTTTGACCATCATGTTGCAGTGAGATTACTTCTTCTCTAAAAAAAATTACTGAAATTTATCACGATATATGCCCCGCTGGACGCAAGTGTCTAGATTAACGGGATGAATTTACATTTTCTTTTCCTTTATACCCAATACAGTCCACGCAGATCAACATTAACGTGTCCATCGATGATCATCGAATGATCGAATGCTTGAGAGACGGCTTGGGAAGACGGCTAGAGGAAGTGCATGTACGATGCAGCGCAAAGCACTCACTCGAAGCGGTTGAGAAAATATTGGAAGGAGTTCATTCCGGACATTTGCGAGTTATGACTAGCACGGTTACTGAAGATGTCATGTAAGTAATGAATCTTTGAGAAAACAGGAACCTTTCAATTCCAGAAATTTCATTCAAAATGCAAAGGCTAATGAGCTCCATCTGTCAATGAGCGAAGTTTTGACAAGAGATCCAGGTAAATAACAAATGTTTGAAATTGGAAAAACATTACAATTTCAGTCGAAGTGCTACTGGGACTGTCTTCACGTTTTGAATCGATTACTATCCATCAACTTCCCATACCGGGGATGGCCCTAGTGGAGGAGTATTTCTTCGGTCTGCACGATATCGAATGGGCACCAGTGATCTTGGACATGTTTTCGGGGAAAATGAACAGTCTTCGCATCATCAATCATTACGGCTGGTTTTTGTCGAGCAGCTGTGTCGAATTCCTGATTGAGGTATCGACAATTTTCAAAATTGTATCATACCGAATGGCTAATGGTCAATTATGATTAAATACAATAACAAGCGAATCAATAATGAAAAAATTCAGAGTCTTCCAACTCTCGGAAAGCACGTGCGCTTCGAGTCTTCATATAAACGTGGGTCGAATGAAGAAGGTTACATGACTAATCAATATTTTGTGCAAGGTGAGTTGCTAGAGTTAAGTACAAATTAATGTAGACTGATTTCAGTCAAGGCGGATACGTTGAAAATCACGCACTCTTCGAGACAGAATGATTAGATAAACGCGTTGCTGATACTATAGAAATCATCTATTTTTTGTCTGTTTTGTATTCTATGAGTGTGTAATAAATATTTGTCTTGCAGTATCTTGAAATATTGTCATAACAACAAATTCAATTGAATCTTAGATTCAAATTGCAAGCCCAACGACATTCCTTCTGGCAATGCCCAAAATCAGGTGACCAAGTGCAAGCTACAGTAACGCTAATGTAGCAACGCTAAATCCCCATTCATTCACCAAAGTGTTATTCATATCTTTCGTACTTTTCATCTCCAACATCATCATGAAGCGTGCAACGCGCACCGCCAAGTCCAATTCGAATAAGAAACCAAAAAGGTCCAAACCTTCCGAGGAAAGCGCCGTTTCATCATCGATCCTATCTCGTTTCGAGCTGCTGCCTCGCGATCTCATCTGGAAAATCATTGAAGAGACACCAGAATCCGTTCTAGCTCTTCGACAAGTTAGTTTGTTTCGAAATTCACCACTCCTGCATTTTCCTATAGGTAAAATTGCACTAGTTATTAGTTGTGATATATTATATAGTAACATTTCAAAACTGTGACTATGCACCTCTTTATAACTCTCGTGATTGTGTTTGCATATAAATTCAACCCAGCGCTACGTTATTTCTTACGACTAACGAGCAACCAAATAATCGTTTCAGGCATCTAAACATACTAAGGCTTGCGTTGAAGAATTCGCAATGCTGCGGTCCACAATTCCTATGGTCAAGGAAATTTCTGTCTTCAGAGAACGTATACAGACCGATATGGTGTGTTTCAAACTTTCTCTTAAGTCTGGCCACGATAGCTGCAAATCCTACCTGGTTATAAATTGCCAGAAGCGTTGGTCACTAGAGAATACCAGGAGCGATCTGTTTTTAGGCTTCACTTTTCAGGTTATTCCGCCTGTGTAGATAAAATGCTTCATTAACAAGGTTTCACCTGATGACTACAAAATAATCAATGAACAAAAACATATCAGTGCGTTCGCGTAAGAATCGCCACTTTCTGGAGAAATCCGTACAGCAAAAATCAACACCCCGTGTTTTCGACTGATTATGTTAGTCGATGACCCCCTCCATCGATTACCGTCTAAATTGTGATCATGCGGTCCTCATTTGCATAGATAATTAGTGTCAAAGTTAAGCATATTTTAAAGTTTCCGTAACATTGCTGACTGAATTGACGACCAAATCTGCTGAAAATCGGACTCTAGGGGAATTTTTGTATGCTGAACACGCCTGTGATATTCATTCATGCTGATTATGAAATTTGCATAATCACTCAAACGTTGGCCTCAATTTTCTCGAAAACGAGGAAACACGTGTCTCCAATTTTTTGATATGTTGTAGCCCATGAGAAGGGCTCTGCAACGCGCCCGGTCTCGACTCATGGTTTGTGTGTCTTGGTACTTAAATCCTTAAAAGATGTAAACATTTCTATTCGAGAGTAACCCGATTTCCCACTTAATTTCTCTTCATTCCCTCTCTTTCGCAGCACCCGTGCGGTCTAGAATGGCTCATTTCACTCTTCACTCCTTCATTCGCACCGCACCGTCGCGGCAAATGTGAGAGAATGAAGCGAAATGTGAGAGAAAAGGGGGGTAATCCTCAAATATAGATTAACGTTATTTAAGGATTTGAGTACCAAGACACACAAACCATGAGTCGAGACCGGGCGCGTTGCAGAGCCCTTCTCATGGGCTACAACATGTCAAAAAATTGGAGACACGTTTTTCCTCGTTTTCGAGAAAATTGAGGCCAAAGTTTGAGTGATTATGCAAATTTCATGATCAGCATGAATGAATATCACAGGCGTGTTCAGCATACAAAAATTCCCCTAGAGTCCGATTTTCAGCAGATTTGGTCGTCAATTCAGTCAGCAATGTTACAGAAACTTTAAAATATGCTTAACTTTGACACTAATTATCTATGCAAATGAGGACCGCATGATCACAATTTAGACGGTAATCGATGGAGGGGGTCATCGACTAACATAATCAGTCGAAAACACGGGGTGTTGATTTTTGCTGTACGGAGTGGTGGCGGATCTTACGCGAACGCACTGATATTCTTTCTTTTTTTACGACATTTCGAATGGGGAAGAGCGAGAAATCAGATGTCCCAAAAAACCCTTCTCATTCCATTACGACGTTTGGGTGAAACCCGCGCGGGCAGAAATGAATTTCCATAAGTTTCAGGTAAAATATTCACCGCCGAAAAAAGTGAACCCTACTTTCCTTATAGGGTTTTCGCCAGGGCTGTTTACAATGTATTTACCGCATAAATTTGGACCTTGTAGTGCTTGAAATCTCTTCTACAACAATTATCTTCAGACCAGGCCACCGTGCTCTCTTCTCCGCATCAAATTTAAAGTTCTTTCCATTTGCACTAAATTGTGGAAATTTCGGCTACTTTTACGCAAACCGTCAATTGTCTCGGATCGGGCGGACATACGAGTTGAGCAAGAAGTAAGTTAAAAAAATAATTTGAATCTCAGAACAAATCGCTCTCAGATAACTTCATTGAATTTCAATATCTGGGATGGTCAAACAGATTTTGCTGATATTGTGAGAAAGTCAATGGGTACACGAGTAGGAATAGTAGTCGTTCATTGTTGTACGAAAGAAGAGCTACGTTTTGTATCAAAGTTAATCGATGGAGTGAAAATACGAGAGCTTCTTGTAGAGGCATACACAATCACGAACAATATTAGGTAAGTTTCGGAACTATTCATTATTATAATATAATATTTGTAACATAATTATATGTAAAATTATTGTTAATGTCAGCGATTTTGTACTCAAGCCGATTAATGCAGGATTACTTTCTATATGTGTTACTGATTTGATAATATCTGATCCAGGTAAAGTAGCCGGCACTTAACTATGACACATTCTAATTTAGTAAGCATGCTGATACGATTATCGAAAAAATATAAAACGATTCGTTTGATTCAATATGAAAACGACGACGTGAGCAATAACAGACGCTACTTCTTCGGTGTGTATTCCGTAAAATGGACGTCTGTAATTCTTGAAATGTTTTCGGGAGTTCTCGATGCATTGATTATCAATAATAGCTCGTTCCCCCAGTATCTTAGCAACGCCGATACTGATTTGTTAAGACAGGTATGTTCACCAAACAAGCGAAGTATGCAATCATGTTTTCAGAAGCTTCCGGAACTAGGTAAGAAAATATTATTCAGAGCGTCTTGCGCTAAATATCCGAATACGCTTAATTACACGGCTAATGAACACACCGTGAAAAGTGAGAACGTAAAAGTATTAAACTATTTTATAATTATAATTTGAAACTTTGGAAATATAATGCATATTTCAGCTGGGAATATGGCAGATTCGGGTTTCCTAGAAATAATGCATTCATCCAGAGAATATACAAAAAATATTTCACTATTAATACTATTATTTGGATGTAACTCATTATATGTATGTGCAAATATATTTTATTCACAGAATAATAAATATACCGACGTATCGTACGGAGCTTTCGTAATACCATTATCCATTATTCTAGGATAACTGTGAAGCATGCTTTCGCAAATACTTGATGTACATTTGTGTTGAAAATTAATTCCCTATAGCACCATCCCCACTCTGGATTGTCAATCGCTATTTCACGGCCACACTCATAAGTTGACGGGGTTGATTGAGAGAGATAAGCGAACCTCTCCATCAATCAAGATTGCCTCTTCCTTTGCGTGCTCTCCCTTTTCTCTGAAAAGGGAGAACATCTATGATAGATATGATAGATAGATAGACACTGCGCATGCCATCCACAGCTATCATTGGCGATCACTTTCCCTGGTTACTTATCACAAGCGATGTAAGAGTGAACAATGCGTCTCTTCATTCCTCGCACTCTCTCACCCGTAAGAGTGACGAGAGAGCACGCCGAATGCAGAGACGAATTCTTCTTCCCGGCAACCATACTTATCAATCTCGACACTCTGAAATGGGGGAACACGCAAAAACACACGCTGTTTATTTTGCGGCGAATTCTGCGGATGCTAGAGTGCTTTTTGGAATTGAGTAGGATATTGTCACTGTATTTGCACGTTTACTAATTCAAAGTGTTGAGAATTCACTTCCTCATGCGGTTTTGCAAGACGAGCCGCTTGCTATTTAGTGTCAGAGCTTACTTCAGTGAGAAAATGTTTGCACAACCTCGTCTTCTGTAAGTGAGGTTGTTTCACTGCTTTTTGCCTCATGAGCTTGGCACTTCAGTAGCGAGGTTCTTATCAAGAATACGGCAGCTTCAAACCTTCCGGCTGTTGAATTCCTTTAACAATACACATACTATGTTTTAAGCTGTTCCTTTTAACTTGCTTACGCAAATTCCATTTTCCATTTCACACTTGACCGCAGAATGGTATCTCCATTTCGCGCAGTCTTTAGCAACGTACGAGCGTTTGGATTGGAGCTACACCGTCACGTTTTGCGCACTACACTGCAAAGAGAAAGAGAAGGTCGAGAGGTGTCCAGTAATCTCGGTTGTTCGCTGTAATAACTTTCTCTTTGTGTGTGTTTCGGGAAAGGCGGGAAAGGTCGAGCGTACTTGCGAGTTTATTCGAGCCGCGTGTCACGCTATCCCTCTCAGTTAACCTTCTCAATTCATTGTCGAGAAGGGAGTGTATGTGCTCTTCATTTCACACATTATGAGAACCGTTTGTTGGCAAGCCCTTTTCTAGTCGAGAGCAGCGTTTTAGGGTTCGTGTTTTTTCCTGTTCCAAGGAAATTGATCATTGAATAGTTCTTCGCCTCTGTTTCGATAATTTAGATCTGCGTGTTTGGAGATCACGCCATTAACATTCTCGCCATAGAACATAGACGATTCACTCCAATGGAACAGTACTCAAAAGCTCGCAAGTACTTCCTTTTTCCTTCCCTCTGCGTATATAGACGACATTCGCACTCCACCGCCGGTCAGATTTGCGAGAGATTGTGCGTAGCGATGATACGTTTTCAGTTGAAAGAGATCTTGATATTCCCTACTATCAATAGAAATAGATGCGCCTCGCAGTTCCGTTTGCTGTAACACAATATCACTGATCACGCCACTCTTTTTTGTCGCATTTTTTCGAATCGTTTTATTTCCACTCCTGGCTCTATATACAATTTACCATGAAGCTTTCCAGAAAAAAATAGGAACTAAGATGATTCGGTTACTTTCCATACTACTCGTCTGCGCATTTTCACTGATCTTCGCCAATAGTGGACAGAAAGTGAGCGAATAATACATTTTTTCCATTTTTTAAATCAATAATTAACCGTTTCAGGTTCTCCTCATCTCCTTTGATGGCTTCAGACACGACTGCTTGAACGAGACTTTTGTGAGTTTATTGATTATCCTCGGCCAGCAATATTCTTTCTCGTCTGGTGTTATTTTTATGCAAAAGTAGTAAAAAAAGGACGCACCGATTTCACTTCGCACATTTTGTTGCTAAAAAACAGGAAAATACATTTCATGACTTCATTTTAGGTCCCGAACATCCACCGATGGGCACAGAACAGTTCGTGGTTTAAAAATGGAGTAGAGTCACAGTGAGTTTTGATTATTACTCATTTTCAGCCGTAATTGATAGTTTTTAAATGAGTTTCACTTTGTTGCTAAAAGACAGGAAAGTCGCTTGAAGCGATTTTTCCGGGACCGATGGGGTAAAAATTATTCAGAATCCAATATTCCAGGCGAAAAAAGTAGACCTTTCAATCTGAAATCTGAAATCTCACTTCAACTATTTTCATCCCAAAAAAACTTTTCCAGACGAATCACAAAGACCTTAAATCACGTTGATACGTTGACCTTAGATAAAATCCTGAAATATATTCCAGACGAATCACGATGACAGCTCCCAATCATCTCTCGATCGTCACTGGTCTGAGGGAGAACGAGCACGGAATTGTCGGCAATTTCTTCTACGATGAGGAGAAGGAGCAAGTGTGAGTTTTTGGGGTGTAAACAAATTTATTTGGACTGGAAATATGTTTCAAAGGGGTCTCAAATAATTAGAGCAGCAACTACTATAGTCTTGTCAGGTTTCCTGCTCTTTGAAAATATCTATCAGTTCTTAATGCTACGGTGACAATGGGGGAAATTCACTGAATCCAGAATATCCCTTTGCTTCCCCTATCGAGAAAGAAACAAACATGATGACAGATTGATTTTTGATAGATGATGACTGATTGAAATGACTGAATGGTGCGGAATAAATAAATAAACAATGAATGAAAAATTAATGAATTCACATCAGATTCGATCCATACAACGGCACGGGCCGCGCAGGAGTCGTCGAGGATTCGGAGACGGCGAAATGGTAAGATCTAAATGTTGAAGAGAGAGACCACCAATCGTGCAGTGTCTATTGCCTGACATCAAGAACTATCCCGTTAACTCCGAGAATCTTTTCCTCGTTTCTCGCCGATATTGTTCGAACTCGTGGTCCACATATGTTTCACATTTCGCTCAAATCAGCAAGTATTGAAAATAATTGATGCATTGCGCGGAGATTTTCAATAAAAATTCAATTATTCAATGAATGATCCATTCAGGTTCCGCGGTGACCCCATCTGGTGCGTCAACCAGCGACAGGGTGGGCACTCCGCTGTGTTCTACTGGCCCGTGGGAGATTTCGAGACGGCAAGGGCGGTCGGAGTCGAGGCGAGGTACTGTTTTTTTTGAATTTAACATTTTTGAATTTATTGTCAATTAATCGATCACCTAAACTAGATTAAGAGTAACCCTGTTCTCGCTACCGGCTATTTTGCATGGGCTTACAATTACAATTAGAGAACCATTCCAGCGCGAGAACAATGCACTCTTATTGTTAGGCAGTTTCACTCTCTCTTTGTCTAGACTAGCACGTGGTCCCCTCATAATTACAATCGCACTCGAGAATAACAATCTCGCTGAGACAAAGAACAGCGAGAGGAAGCGCGCTCCCTTCTCTATCACTGATTAGTCATCGTAAACGGAATGGGGAACAAAGCGAATGCGCCGTATGCAAATCACACGTGGTCCTGTGGCCTAATGGATAAGGCGTCGGTCTCCTAAACCGAAGACTGCAGGTTCGAGTCCTGCCAGGATCGAGATCTTTTGCCGCTTTCTTGATTTCTCTTTTTGCAGGCCGTGGAGAGAGATGGGCAATCTGGAGAAGTGGAAGCGCGATGTCGATGATATTTTGGATCTGATGGACAATGGAACGAATTTTGTCGCTTGGTGAGACTTCATGTCGTGCATTCCCTTATTTGCTCTGATCGGTAAGAAAGTGCAAAAAATCAAGAGATCTGATCTTCTTTTTGTCTGTTATGCGGAAAAGTTCGAAAATTTTTCAACATTGTCGTAAAAAGAGAATGATTAGTCTTCTTTAGTCTGTCTCCAGCTCGTCGCGGTAAAATAAAAATAATAAATTTTTATCTAAAATAAAATAAAATCAGGTACATCGCCGAGCCGGACAGCACGCTGCACAAGCGCGGCTTCTACTATGATGGATCGTTCGCAAAGGTTCGCCTGACAATCGTTATTTTTGTTGCTCAAATTCTTCTAAAAATAGAAAATTGGAGCTGTGTGACATGGAGATTCATGAGAAACAAGGACTTTAAATTATAACTCATTCAGGTGATGAGCGTACTTGACGAGGTCTTTGGCTACCTGCAGGATCAGTTGGATGTGCGAGGTATGCATTAAAAAAACACGATGATAACAGAACGAGATGCGATAGACAGAAATCCTGGAGTGTCGAAAGATTGTGATATTTTGCCCCTTTTCAGAACGCCGCAACGACACCAACGTCATCCTCACCGCCGATCATGGCCACATTCAGGTATTTTCTTATTTGATTTCGCTTTGATCTTTGATCTTTCCAGATCGAGAAGGGCCAGATCATGTGCGTGAACCACGTGGTGCCGGGCGTGCAGGGCGTCGACTATCAGGTTTCTGTCGTTTCCAAATTGGATCCTAGTCGAAAAAGAGATAGGAATGGCGTTTCTGCGATGTACCACTGATACCTGATACACCATTGCCGTTTCCTAAATGGTTCCTCTATGCCAGTGAATCGCTCCGCCCACCAAGGCGTGCGAAACTGAGAGTGACAAAGTAGGAAGAAGAGATTACTATTTCCGGACTGTGTTGGCCTTACAAAATAGCCACTGGCCTAGCAGTGGCCTCCCGCATGACTAGGTGTGATCTTTTCCTTTTTTACACGACGACTAATTTCCGGTCGGCGAGTACACTGCCAAAAAATAAGGAAGGCGTTTCTGCGATTTACCACTCGCACACGACGGCTAATTTCCGGTCGGCGAGTACACGGTCTTCCCAAAAAACGAGACGTTCGCCGTGGAGGCGTATGAAGCGATCAAAGATGCGATTCGGACGAGGGGACTGAAGATGAATGTGTATTGGAGAGAGGTGGGCGCGTTATTTTGATTTCCGATTCATGCTAGGTAAATAATAATTGTTTATTGAAATCGCAATGACGAAATTGAATAGTGCCTCACATATTGATGATGTATTAGCCATGAAACCTAATCGAATGGACAAGTCTTTCGGAGGCTAACCTGCAAAAACGATATAAGTTTCAACATCTTTTCAAAAGGTTAGAGATGCATTCCATTGTAATTTGTCATTCTTATCCTCTTGAAAATAAATCAAATTTAATTCATTTTTTCCACAATCAAATCGTTCATTCCAGTTCTTCGCATTTTAAAACCATTTTTTTAACTTAACCTTCTCAAAATACTATACAATTAAATTTAATATTCTCCGAGATATATTCTGTATTCCAGGACATCCCCTCCACCTGGAACTATGTTTTTCCCAATCGTGTGGGCAGAATCTACATCGAACCGAGAGCAGGAGCGCATGTAGTCATGAAGTGCAAGTAGTGAGTCTGACTGGTCAACCTATATTTCATTTTCTCAAACTTGACCTCGAATAAAACTTAGTTGGATTATTTTTACGATTGTATCGTTTTTTACGCCGGTCGATCCATCACCAGCAGTGCGTGCATGTCGGTACTTCTTCATTGCTTTATCTTGTATAACAAAGGTGTAACTATTTCCGTTACAATTAGTCTACTTTCAGCTACTCCGTCAACGATTCGGCCTCGTCCGCTCACGGTCACGACGCCACTCTTCCAGACATGCACGCACTGCTGGTGATGGATGGACCCGCGTTCCAGAAGGGGATTGAGGTTAGCAATGGATGTGCATGGTCAAAAAGCTTTTTTTTTTAAGAAATGCTTTCTGAAAATAAAGAAAAATAGCATTCACGCAAAAAGACAACAAAACGATTGCATTCTGTAACATTGTGCCAGTAGAAAAACTACTACTTTTATCATTTCAGATCGAGGAAATCCCGCAGAACATCGATCTTTACCCACTCATGGGAAATATCCTTGGACTTGACGTGAGTAGAGATCAAAGATCAATTTTTGTTTCTTTGGACATTCTGACTTTATACAGGATTCTCAGTTGATTATCGTTGTCATGTGGATATATTTCAATGATCAGAATAATACTTCAGATGCCACCAACCGCCGGGAAACTGGACACTATCAGTCAGGCATTGACGAATGAAGCAGAATTATAGGAATTGAATTGTCGCTAGATCTCATTATTGATTGCTTTACCGAACGGGTACATGATAAAGTATGTTTTATCATTTATTTATTTTTTTTGTGAAAACCGACTGACACTCATGCGTACACATCAAATCGTAACGCCCACGTCAAGGATTAGTCAAATTCCAGAATTGTTTAGCGAAAACAACTGAAAGGATAGCTTTGAACAGCTGTGATACGGAAGAATAGCATTCTCCCTTTTCTTTCGGCGTTGTCACTTCACAACTCCACATCCGCAAAACTTCTACTCAGTAGAAGTGAAGTCTGGCCAAGAGGTAAGTATTCTCTAGTTTGATCTTTGATCTTTAGCGTGAATAAGGATGGGAAGGAAGAACCACGGTTACCACGTGCGGTTCGATGCTAACCCTCGCACTGCCTGGATCACACGCGAAAGGAGCGGATCAAAAAGAAGTGAGGAGATGAGACGTGAGAAATTTGAATTTGACCTGTCAATAATCACTAAAATATCAGTAAACGGGCTTTATTTTGGCTGGAGTTATATTTTGTTTTGGAGAGAACATCCTATTTCTAAAACTGGGCGTTTCCAAAGTAGTAAAAGTGAAACTAACGAGTACCCAACCCGCAACCTATCACGCCGATCACAAATGATAGCAACTGTTGTTACTTTCGCACCCAGTTTGTCACTACAAATTGTTTTGCTTCCGCGTTCGCTTTCTTCCCAAAATGAATAATATTGTTTCTGCATACTTACGTGTTATTGTAAACAATAAAATAGGGAAATGCAATTTGCAAATTCAATTCATCTTCCATCGTCCGTGAAGGAGACCTCACTTCTCACCTCTCGCCTCATCATGAATGGTCGTCGTCGTTTCTAGCGCAGAATTGGTTAAAAATCGAAGAAACGGAGGTATTTTGAGCGAATTTTGATCTTTGATCTTTAGGATATCGATAACACGCATCGTGGTCATTCATATCTCGCCCTTTTGACGCCAACGATCTACCGTTTTCTTGTTCCTGACTTTTTTCGGGTGTTTGATTGATAGGCAGGGGAATGATAGGTGATTCCTCTCCACAATAGACACATCTATCAAAGTATTTACTGCCCCGGAAGTAAAAGTGATCAGTGTGTTGACGGTTTCTATTATTCAATCGTCTTCTTGAAAGGAGACAACGCAACATTCCATTGCCCTTCACAGCGCTTTCTCCCTTTTCTTTCAGCGAAAATAGTTTGGAATAGGGAAGAAAAACTTCTCGTTTCGCCATACCTTGTCTCTTTCTTCGCAACAGTCAAACTATTGACAAAGAAGCAGAGCGCCCTACCAACATAGTGCTTCGCGCAGAGAAGCAAACGTGTGGTCCTGTGGCCTAATGGATAAGGCGTCGGTCTCCTAAACCGAAGATTGCAGGTTCGAGTCCTGCCAGGATCGAAATGTTTTGCCGATTTTTGCGATGCCCTTTTGACAGTTATTTGCGTGTTTTGCGCCGTTTCAGCTGTGCAAATATTGACTTGGCTAGGGCATTCACAAGATTATCTTTTCTCTTTCGCCCTCGTTATTGCGCTTTATACGTGTTGTTTCTCAAACGAAATCCAATTTTATGAACGTTCAGTAAACGGTTCTTGCCAGTTAGCTGGAGAATCTGCTCGAAAGTTTCTTCCCTCGCTTGAACAGGGAGTCAGGCACAGAGAAACTAGCTCGATCGTTCTTTGAAAATGTGCCAATCCCGATCGCGCAATCCGCACTCAAAATGTCAACAGATAATTGCCGTTCTCGATCTCTTCTCTCTCTCTATTCATCGAAGTGATCCTATCTGGGGTCAAACACATAATTCCCCCTCGCCTCTCTCTCGTTCCACAATTATGATCGGCACAGTGCCTTTCTTTATACTTCCTATTGAAAAAAGAGCACTTTTACCGAAAATATTGCGTCACTGTGCCTGATTTGTGAATAAGTGGGCATCAGATTCCAGATACAGATTGGTAACATCCCACTCAATGATCTGACAGCCGAAATTACCGGTGGGTTCCACCTAGCCTTCGACTGTAAAATCGCTTGACGTGGATTTACTCAATGATTTGCCCAGCATGTTCTCGCAAGTCAGCGAGATTGAGCGATTACGCGAAAAGTGGAGGGCAATTATGATCCCCTATCGCATAACATTCGATCTGACTTCGCACACTTCCCTGTTCGCCTGTTCTCAAATATCGCGCACTCTGACCTGGGAAACTCGATGATTCTTGGTGTGACTAGAGCGCGCAATACAGATCGCTCAAATCTCATTTCACGTGCTCTCTCATCGGTCAGAGTTAAGAGACCCGTATTGCACTGTTTCGCTGTGAATAAGCACTGTGACCAGCTGCGAACAAAGAAGGATCGCTTATATGAGCGGGTCGAAAACAATGTTGGGGCATGGTTAACTATTCGGTTACGGTTCTCCAACCCCACTAGCGAATCATTCCGTTTGAACATCTATGCGATGATCCTACCAGAGTAACGGTGACCAAAGTCGTAAAACGATAAGAAGTGTGAAGAAGTTCATGAGAAGAACGTTTCCCTGACCTTTTTCGTCCGATCCATTCTGGTTTTGGGACGGCGAGAGGATCGCACTCTCTCCTTTCCGCCTGATCTCTCATCTCTCTGACCCCTCGAGAGTTCCCCATCTCGTTCTCGCCTATATGTGATCTCGCCTAGTCCAATTTGCGTTCCTTTTTAATCGTTATTGAGCCGGATTCAATGCCGTTCGAGGTCTATGATGTTATTTTTCCGCCATGCCACTATTTTGGCGCGCTTCTCGTTCGGTGGTATTGTTGGTTGCTGTGAAATTGCCACAATATCGCCTCACCAACTTTTTATTCGAAATCCGGGTTTGAAACGAATCATTTAGCAATTTTGAAGTGATATGAAATTGCCTATTGTTGAGCTTCTCATGATCACCGTGTAACAGTTCCGTGAGCTACCATCGTCACTAGTTCTCGCCCATAAAGCAACGGGGGCGGCTCCCAAAAAATCTCACTTGATCAGTTTTCTCGTCCCCATCAACCGCTAGCTTTCTCACCTGAGAGGAACGCCCTAGTTAGCGTTCTCGTTTTTCTCATATCCCAAGCTCTGATAATACATCCTGGCCGTCTACTTTGATATTCCTTTCTGTTTTCTTGATTAGTGCTTAATCTTTTTTGTTCCGCACACTGTCTAATCACACGGACGGATGCTTTATACTGATAGCCCACGTCTTAATCTTGAACAAACTTAAATCTCCGGTTCACTACGTTATCAATTTCTGCCGTTTTCTGTACGGCACAACATTCGTCACCTCCGTTGACCCTTTGACCCTCACGCCCCCCCCCCCCCCTTTACTGATACTATATTATCCCCCTCCATGAGAGAACGTCCCGTCGTTATTTGACTCTCCATATTTTGACCGTTTTCTAATTTCAACTATGATTGACTAGGATCTTTAGCAGTTCTTTCAAAACTTGCATTGCGTGAGCTTAGGCGACGTATATCAATTATATTTTCAGCCATGCTAGACCGGGAAGACGATTCGATCGACTTCAATGCGTCCACAACATCGTTCAAGTCCATCAAATCGGTTCGGTTTTACTATTTAATAATTAAATCTAGTAAATTTTGCATTGCGTGCGCGAGGGCGACGTTTGCCATATCTAGCCACACCACTTCAGACCACCACCAACGTCTCGTCCGCCTCGACGTACACCGTCGATGACGCGATCGAGTGCGTCGGATTCGGACGATTCCAGCTGATAATGAGTGCTATTGCGGGCTTTGCGTGGGTGAGTTGATTTATCAGTTGAAATCTGTTATGCCTTGTCAAGACTTCCAATGTGACATAATGACAAAGTAATCCTTTGCGCGGGTTTTGGATAGAGAAAACAATCGTTCTTTTGTTATCCCATGAATCTGAGTTGCTTTATTTCCCGGGTTCATTGATTTCGAAACCATTTCCAGATGGCCGACTCGATGGAGATCATGCTGCTCTCCCTGCTCACTCCCGCTCTCACTTGCGAGTGGGGAATCACGCCCGCTGAGCAGGTAAAACTAGCAAAAATGTTGTAAAATACATTTAAAATAATAAAATTAATGAATAAATGATGAATTACTCATCGAAAAATCAGCAAAAAGTTTCCAGCCCGATGCGGGGCTCGAACCCGCGACAGCCAGATTAAGAGTCTGGTGCTCTACCGACTGAGCTAACCGGGCACACGCGCCAGTCTTCTCAAGAATGAGTGAAAAGGGACGGGTGGTAACTAGAAACAATAGTGTGCTCTGTCAAAAATTGCATTGCGTGTGCCGACGCGACGAATGGGAAACGTCGCCACCACACCACCCTCATTTCAGGCGCTGAGCACGACGTGCGTCTTCGTCGGCTGGATGGCGTGCTCGCCGATGTGGGGCTGGTTCTGCGATCGATACGGACGGAGGACGGTGGGTTACTGTAGTCCGGAGGCAATCGATAATACCGTAATCGCTCAGGGTCTCTTCATTTCCGCGCTGCTGTGCAGTTCGTTCGGCATTGCGACCGCAGCCGCGCCGAGTTTCACAATGTTTGTCGTCCTGAGAGGTGCGGAAATGATATTTTCGAAATAAACGTTGTTCGATGCCCAGTGAAAAACTGGATATTGATGCGAATTACTCGATATTTTTGCATATTGGTTGTTGTTATTTGCTATTATTGGTTGTTTTGCAGGCTGCGTCGGCCTTTCGCTAGGAGGCATCACGCAAATGTGAGTTTCTTGTATTTTTGGATTTCAAAGATCAGCGACGTATCATTTATCGAATCTCTTCGAATGATCTAAACTGCATAGTTGGTTAACATTTCGCTCCAATTAGCTTTTAGAAAAAAACACGTGATCATTGAAATGTGACCTCACAAAAGGAAGTGCGAGATAGATCAGCGCCCTCGTTTATTATTACCAACGAGAAATTGGAATGTCGTGACGTGTCCAAAAAAACGTTCCATCACTCTCAGAAATTGTTAGTGACGGGGAAATAAATAGACAGGGTGACACGGTGACAAGGGTGTAAAGTATGGCAGGTAGTGAAAACATATTTTCTGTCACCTCACTTTTTTGACTTCATTTGAAGTTTGATTTACGAGAACAAGGGGTAACTAAGAAGCAAATATAGAGATTTCCTGTGCAAAAAAATGTGATTGCGATAATGTTAAATATTTATTTTCGATTTTCAGAGCCACAATCTACACTGAGTTCCTGCCGACGACAAAGCGCGCCGGCTGCATTCTCATGCTAGAGGTGAGCAAGAATCTAAGAGCCGGAAAATAGGTGGAAACGGCAATTTCCGGTTCCGGGGCCGGAGAATAGATGGAGCCGGAGTTGAGGAGAGCCGGTGATTAGGTGGAGCCGGTGATTAAGTGGAGCCGGGGAATAAATGGAGCCGTTAAATAGAGGCGAAACCGGCAAATTCCGGATCCGGAGCCGTCAATTAGCTTCCCTTATCCGTCAAATTGCAGTTCTTCTGGGCGATCGGCGCTGCGGTAGAGGCGGTGATCGCGCTGCTTATCATGCCTACGCTCGGTGAGTTGAGATGAAAAAGGATGGCCGGAAATTACCTAAACCGTGAAATGGTCCACAAAATCACAAGAAGCTAAATCTCGCCGGTAATGATTCTGGTTTGAAAGCGGTTGAAGTGGAGAGCATTTGGTGTTGTGTTTCACGCAATCTTCAATTGACAAGTTTATTGTTAAATGTTGATTTAACAGCAATATTCAACTTAAAAAAATAAGAAGAATTTGGATCAATAATGGTCGAATTTGGAAAAATAATTAAAATTTCGAATTAGATGATGAAAATAGGCTGTTTCAGGCTGGCGCGGTCTTGTCGTTTGCTCCTCAGTGCCGCTGCTTATCTTTGCATTCTGCTGCATTGTAAGTTTATTATTATTTTAATTAATTATTTAAATTATAATTTTAAAAAATTAATAAAAAAATCAATCTGCAGTGGCTGCCCGAGTCCGCTCGCTACTACGTCGCCCACGACAAGAACGACAAGGCCAAGGAGGTGAATTTTATTAAATTAATATTTAAATAATTTAATTAAATTAAAATAATTAATTAATTAATTAGGTGCTCGACCGGGTCGCTCGCTACAACGGCAAGGAGTTGCCCGAGGGAGATCTAGTGGCGGAGAAGAGCGAACAGACTGAGAAGGTTTGTTTCGCTTCGAATAATGTTTCAATTTCGAGTGTGTTTCACCGATTCTTCATCTCCAACACATCTTCCGTTGAATAATTATGTTTCTTCGAATTCTTCCGTGAAATAAAAATAGTTATCTCAGGACGTAAAGAAGTCCTCGGGTATCCTGGCTCTTCTGGAGAAGCCCCTACTCGCTACGACTCTGCTGATCTGGGTTGTTTGGTGAGTAAGATGATACCTCCTGATTAGCTGCATAAATAGTGTTTTTGCTTAATTTCTCTCATCACTCTTTCGTATTGAACTAGAATATTAACATGTGGGCTAGAGTGCGCCTTACGGGTCGCTATCTCAGAGTATGTGAAATGAAGCGACAACTTGTATTGTTCATTTTAATGTGGGCATGCCACCATCCCAATAATGACAATTGTCCATAATAATGACAATTGACAATTATTTCAACTAGCAAACTACGCTCGCTGCGCTCGCTCCGTTTGCTAGGTGTCGCTGGGTTATCCCAGTCTTCTGCAAGCGCTTCGCAACGCTTAACCAGTCATTTGCAAAAGCACTATTTCTCACGAGCCTTCCGTGAGCGCGAAAGTTTATTTTTAAGTATATTTTTTAGGTGAATAGCGCTGCGCTCGCTCGTTCGCTAGGTATCACCGGGTAGCGTATTAAGGTTTTATCCCAGTCATTTGCAAACGCTCGAGCGACCCGAAAAAAGTTGCAAACGCTCGAACGCTCGAGCGACCCGAAAAAAGTTGGGATGGAGCCACTTCGTGACTCCATCCCAACTTTTTTCGGATCGCTCTCGGCCTCACGAGCCTTCCGCAAGCGTGAAAGCGTAAGAACCATATTTTTAAGTATAATTCATACATGAGAGCTACGCTAAAAGTAGTGAGCTACGCTAAGAGTAGGTCCCCATCGATTTATGACAAAAGTCATAAATCTTACCCAGTGAACTAAGTTTGGCCTAGTCGACATCTTTGGTTTACGGTGATAGTGGTACGGTGTGATAGTGGTGGATTTATGACAAAAGTCAGAAAAAGACAAAAGTCATAATCGTGAAATATTTGGTTCAGGACTGAATCAATTTGGTCAATTTTCCAACGAAAACTGCGTAAAAAACGGATTATTGCATCATTATTACGTAATATTGCATAGTGATGATGAAATAGGTTATTGATTTTTTCGAGAATTTCATCACAAACCTTTTGGTTCATTTGGTCGATTTGGTTCAGTTTGAGCCGAGTTCTACGCGAAAAACGGATTATTGCATAATGATGACGAAATCAATTATCGATTTTTTTTTGGAAAAATTTTTCACTGTAAGTCTTTTGCTGAAGGAGTTAGGCTTGGAAACGAGCGAAAAGGGCGATTTCGAGCAATTTCAGGAGCGTGACATACATACCCACATACATACCCACATACATACCCACGGACGGACAGACAGACACAAAAATTTTATAGTCTCTTAGTAATAATGACAATTGACAATTATTTCAATAATGACAATTGACAATTATTTCTATAATGACAATTACCACAGGGCGATGAACGCCTTCTCCTACTTGACAATTGTTATCAATAATGACAATTGACAGTTATTTCAATTATGACAATTGACAATTATTTCTATAACGACAATTACCACATCTCAATAATTCCAAATTACAGGGCGATGAACGCCTTCTCCTACTACGGTATGACACTGTACACGACGAAGCTGTTCCAGTCAACGGATGTCTGCCATGGTGGAAGCGAGGAGAACGCAAAGTAAGTTTATTTATCGTAAAATAATATTCCGTTCCGCGTATTCCTATTCCTACACGTCACAATCAGACAATCGTTTCCAATAGGCCCTAGTTGAATGTACTGAGAAAATGAGAATTTTACAGTGAATATGTTATGGGCTAGCGATTAAAACATGTCGTAATAATTATTTATCTAATTAATTAAATATTTATTTTAAGCACCAACCACACCTCCCTCTGCGTCCCGCTCAAGCAGGAAGACTACGTGGACATCATCGCCACGTCCTTCTCGGAAGTGCCAGGTGCGGTGTGTCGAGAGCGACGATTACTAAATCATGCGGCGCTGTTGAAATTTGCATTGCGTGTATGAAGTCGACGTTTACCAATTCGCACCACCATTTCAGGCCTGATCCTCACCTACTTCCTGATCGAGCGTCTCGGCCGCAAGATGACCATGAGTGTGCAGGTAATTAAATTATTAAATTAATTAGTTAATTAATTTTTTAAATAAAATAATAAAATAATTATTTTAGTTTATATTCTTCGGCATCGCCAACTACTTGCTGTACTTCTGCATGGGCCGGTGAGCTTTTTACTTATTTATTTTTCAATTTTCAACTATGATTCAAAACCACTACACCATGCCAGTTTATTAGGGAGAGCAGTATGAGACCATTCATTTCTTGAAAAAAATCAATAATCGATCCCCTCCTTCAGTACCGTAATCGTCTCCATCCTCTTCGTCGCGCGCGCCTTCATCTCCGGCGCCTTCCAGACGGCGTACGTCTACACGCCCGAGGTGTACCCGACGCCGATGCGGTACGACGATTACTAATTTCACTCATTTATATCAAAATTTGCATTGCGTGAGGCGCGGCGACGTTTCCCATCCACACCACGCACTGTTTCAGAGCGTTCGGCATCGGCACGGCCTCGGCGTTCGGCCGCATGGGCGCCATCCTGACGCCATACGTTGCACAGGTTTGTGATCTTTGATCTTTGACCTTTGTAGTCTGATCTTTGATCTTTGAAGGTGATTGCCGAGTACAATCTCGTGTACGCCACATTAATCTACGGCACGAGCGGAATGATAGGCTCGCTGGCCGCCTTTCTGTTGCCCATCGAGACGGCCGGCCGACAGATGATGGACACCACGCACTGAGCGAGGACGACGATTACCAATCCTGCCCATTCTGTCCATTTTTCCACTGCGTGAGGATGAGCGACGTTTATCGCCCGCACACCACGCGATTAGCAATACTTGACCTTTTCATTCGTGTTCCCCACCACTCGATGATCTCAGCACTCGAATCTCACATTGCGATTGTGACTTTACTGTATGATAAATTATACAATGTGCAATAGTTTTAAAATCTCGTTAGAAGAATCTCACTTTATTATGACAGCATTTCACATAATAAAATATACCTTGCGTACATCACTGATGTTCCTGCAAAGGTGGAGTTTAGGAAACGTCGAACTGGCACACGCAATGTAGTTTCTAACAGATTTTGTGAATTAGTAATCGTCGCCCTCGGCGCACCAACCTTCATCGCGCGTCCCTTCGTCTCCATCGGCAGCATTATTGCAGTGAACATGCCCAGCATGCCGCCGCACGTGTAGATTATCGCAGGAATGATGAGATTGTAGGATCCGAGCACCTCAAATTATCATCCTTTTTTTTAGAGATAGATCGGAAGAATGAAAAAGTTTTGGATATGTTTCATTGCACCCTTAAACTGCTATAACGTTTGGAAATGCAATGTGCCACAGCCATTCGAGCTCTCAAAACAATTCAAACAATCGAGTTCGAAAGCTCTTCATTTCACACACAATCTCGCCTCTCTAATCGATACTAGAGTATGCTATGCGATAAGATAGTTATCCGTATTTTGAAATCTCTCTAATACCTGCGCCACGATCGGCGTCGCCATGCTGCCCACTCTCGCCCAGCCCCCGGCAGCGCCCAGTCCGAGCGCCCTGTAATAGTGTGGTGGTAAACGTCGCTCGCACTCACGCAGTGCAAAAATCGTCAAGAATTTGAAAATCCGTAATCGTCGACCTGAGCGTGGTGGGGTACACCTCGGCGGTGTAGATGTAGCCGGTCTGGAAGGCGCCCGCCATCACGGCGCGCCCGACGAACAAGAGGGCGACGATCCATGTTCTGGAAGTGGTGTGGTTGGAAAACGTCGCCTTTGCGCACGCAATGTAAAATTGATCAAAGTAGAATAATTTAGTAGTCGTCGACCTGCTCATGCACAGCACCAGCACCACCGTGCACGCCGAGTACACGCCAAAGTTGAGCGCGAACGTGGCCCGCCGCCCAATCGTCTCCATAAGAATCATTGTGAAGAAGAGACCTGAAATTTATAATCTATTCTTGTTGTCTTTTCACACTCAAAATACAAAGTTATTGTTTGGATCAAATATGTTTCAGAGCTTTTACAATTGAGTGAGAGTGTTCAATTATCGATGAAGTCGAGTTCGATGTTGGAAAAAGTGTCAAAACTAAAAGTACCTGGAAGCTCCGAAAATGAAGTAATAACGATATCCAGGTAATCGTCCGGCGTCAGATGTCGACATCCGGTATTCGTAATTCCCGGTTCCGTCGAGTTTTCGGCAAAGCCAGAGCCGGCAAGTGTCGCATTCGTCGCCCTCACGCCACCGTGACACTCGTCGCCCGACTGGAACAGCTTCGTCGTGTAGATGGTGATGCCGTAGTAGAGCAGTCCGAACAGCACCCTGGAAAAGCGCAGAATGGCCGCACGCAATGCAAATTTGTCGATTTTTTGTTAAATTGGGAAACGACAGAAAGCAGCGCACCAGATGATCCACAGCTGGACGGTGGTGCGACGATGGCGCTCGTGCAGCAACTCGGACATGCGCGTGCTGCCCTGCTGCAACCGGGATTTATTTTCGAAAATCTAGAGCCGGGAAATGGTGGAGCCGGAAATCGAAGCCGTACATTAGATTCAGCGACCAGCTCGCCGTCCGGAAGCTGCCTCTTGTTGTAGCGAGCGACACGCTCGAGGGTGGCGCGGGCCTGAAATGGTGGTATTTGAGGGCCGTTAAAAATATTTTAAAAAATAAAAATAATAAAACCTCTTCAATCTTGCCGTGAGCAACGTGAAATCGGGCTGATTCGGGCAGCCACTGTAATAAAAAAAAAAGAATGAAAAGTTGCGGTATGATTTTGCCAAAAAGCTTCATGTTCAAAATTTAACCGACCCAACAGGACAGCGCGAACAGTGCCAAGGGAACTGACGAGAGCCCGACCAGCCAGCGCCAACCTAGAAATAGTAATATATTTATAAAAATAAGTAATTGTGAATAAAATAATCACCGAGAGTGGGCATCACCGCCAGTGCAATTCCCGCCTCGACAGCAGCGCCGATCGCCCAGAAGAACTGTGAAGAGATTTTTTGTCAAATTATATTTTCACTCAGATTTTTTCGTTTAATTATCTAGCAACCGTATGTAAAGATGACTTGGCAAGTCATCTCTGTGATTTATCTGTGATACCACATTCTTAATAGAATAAATAATGAATTGAATTGAATTGAATCCCTAGAAATATATTAATATTTTATTAGACAAATGGAATACACCAACATGGTGGTCAGTCAACAGCACCTTGAGTATGCCGAGATATTCATGTGGAACAGAATCTCACCTCTCTTCCCTATATTTATACTGTTACTGATGAACCCGTACCTAACAGTGAGGGCTATTTTAATCCGTAAAATCGATAACACCAACATGGTGGTCGGTCAACAGCACCTTGAGAATGGTAAGGCACTTGGCGCGAGTGGCGACGGGCAAAAACTCGGCAGTCATGGTTACACTGAAATTAAACCATTTCTTTTTGAGAAACGGTTTCCGTAATTGGAAACGAAAATATTTATCGCAACTTGTATCAGTGCGTTTCACTCGGTGTTGAGAGTTTGAGTAACAATAACCACGATACGGTTCACTCATATTTGAGCAAGCACATGTTAGTTATTTTTTTCAATACGGAACTGTATTCTCACTATTCACTCAGAACCAAGATATGTATATGAATACTGTGAAACGTAAGAAAATTTCCGAATGGACAGAAATAACAAAAATAAATATTTGAAATAATCGAAAACTAACGACTGCGGCACGCCTCCAACCGCCAGTCCGACGAAAAATCTCGCCAGAAGGAAGGCCAGGAATGAGTGAGTGAAAGCAGTAACGACACCGAAGATAAAACCGAGCAGCGAAGCGGAGATTAGGCCCTGGAATTCATTATGCTGAAAAAATTTTTTCCCTATCTAGATTCATGAAACTTTCGATGATTAACAGGTTTTTAATATTGTTAATCAATACCGATTAATACCGAGTAAGTATTAACAGGTAATTAACAGGTATTTATTATTATTAAAATATTGAGTCTTTTGCCTATACTCGACTAAACAGTTCAGTCATTTCAGTATCAAGATAACTTTCAATGTCTGTCGCATTTGTGAAGTATGGATTGAGTTTCAACGCTCCTTCAATATTCCTTGAAAATGCCATATTCGATACCGTCCACGGATCACGGATACCAACAAAACAATACAATAACACCCATTTATTCTAATTTCGTTATGGTCTCCCATCCTTCTTTCTCCCGTACACATCACAGAATCTGCCCCAAAACGTTAAACGTTTAGTATATTCCCAGATTCTGGCCATTTTTGGTCAACCCTCGATATTTGATCACAATCATTGAAGCATTTGGCGGCATTGGTCATCGCGTCTGCCCACCTTCTTTCTCCCGTACACATCACAGAATCGGCCCCAGAACGGGGAGGAAATCATCCATCCAGCAAAGACAAAGGTCGTACTGATCGCCTGCAAAGTATATTCGAAATAGAGCTGCCAGAGCGAGGAAATAGTGTTCTGAGAAGTACATATAATACAACAAAAAATGTACTCCAATTCCTGAGAATCATCTGTAATCTATGCTCTCGGGATCCCCGTCCATCTCGCCATCCCTTCTATTCCAGTATACCGTTAGTTCCCTTACTTCCGTCAACAATATGCAAATGTATCAGTGAGATACCTGCTGAAACGGCGTGACTCCCCACTCGCAGGCGAGCGAGGGAGAGAGAAGGGAGAGCAGCATGACCTCCATTGAGTCGGCCATCTGGAATGATACGTAATATAATGT
Organism: Pristionchus arcanus; assembly: GCA_900490705.1. Lineage (NCBI taxonomy): Eukaryota > Metazoa > Nematoda > Chromadorea > Rhabditida > Neodiplogasteridae > Pristionchus > Pristionchus arcanus. The sequence goes on from LS488007.1 coordinate 39,885, forward strand.
TACCAATCCCATGATACTTGGTTCAATCGCAACCCTGCATCAACCTCATACCAAAGAATATTTTCCCAGTAAATGGTAGATATGTAAGTATTTAAAATAATGTTGCAACCGTGATAAGGTGAATGACTCACCCACGCGAAGCCTCCGATGATGGACAGAATAACTTGGAACTTTCCGAACCCCGCAGCCTCGATCGCGTCATGGACAGTGTACGTAACGGCGGGGGTCTGAAACGATGTAAAGATTTTTTTTGTTGAAAATCAAAATCAAGACCAAAACTGAAGACAAAATTTTTTAAGGAGCTTTGAAGGATTGTAGAAACTCAATTGACCACACAGGTAAACACTGACAGGTAATCGCAGACTCTGGATCGCATAAAAATAAGAAAAAAATCATACGACACTGATGGCATCGTCGTCTACATCTGATCGGGAGCTGACGGACGGTGGAGTCTGCAACAGGTTTATCAAATTTATTTGATCATTACTCAAATTCTGCATGATTCAAGATTATTTCTCAAGCAACCGGAATGAAGTATTTTAGTGATAAACAGTCGAGTTTACTTCCTTCTTTATCTTTCTTATCAGTCTGCTATCAGTCTATCAGTTTATCAGTCTGTGCATTTCGAAACCCACCAGGACAATGCCGCTGCTTGCATCTTGTGAACTGCTCAGGGAGAATGAGACGGATGGTTTCTGAAAGAAAAATCTTCAACAAAATATTGAGAGAAAGCACCTAACAATATGGTCAAATAAAGCAAATGCATCGGTACATTTCAACCAATACATTTAATCGATGAAAAAATAACATGAACAATCGTCTACTGCGGTAGGACACCAACAGCAAAGCACTTCGTTTTTCGCGATTTCTGCCTATTTTCACTTGATTTTCTTAGTTTTTAATGATAAAGCTGGATTTCTGGTATGGTTTTACGCTCGTCAAGCATCAATTATGTATTTAATGCTTAATTTTAAGCGCGGTCTTAGTTTAATAGCAATTTCGTTACGCGCGGAACAATAAACAACTGCGCGTCAAAATGTGATAGTTGCACTCGAACGAAAGCAATAAGCTCACCCTTTGTTTCTCCTTTCCGATCATTTTGGCGGCGTTGAAACAGAAAGAATCCTATTGCAAACAAACCGCAAATGTCCGATCGTTCCGCTCGTTCTTCCCTTCCCCTTCTCCTTCTCTGATATGATTCCATCCTGTATATGTGAATCTGCGATGGAGAAGGGAATTCGAGGAGCCTTCTAGACCTCGAAATATGAACCGCGGTCTCATCATTCCTAACACTCTCCAGCAACTCGAGCCGGCTAGAAAGTGTGCGAAATGAAGAGAAGGCGGCTCATTGCCCGAGCTCTTTTACTTCTATCACTTCGGTGTTTCCATTGGACAATCCGATTATGGTCAGGCGCTGCGCTCTCTTCATTTCACGTGCTCTCTCGCGCTGTCTGACCGACGAGAGAGTGCATGAAATTGAGAGAGTGCCGGGACACGTGTGATGCTCATTTGAATGTGTGTGCACTGGGAGGATGGTGATTGGTGATCTTCTCCATTTGCCATCGACTGATTGGTGATGAGTGATGTTTCTAGACTGTGTTTTCTGGGGCCGGAATTCTGGATAGTCCGAAGTAAGCAACAAATAGCGTGAATTCTAAGCATTTATCGCTTTTATTTACTATTGTTTATTGTTACTGAATCTTGAGTGTTTGTGATGTTTAACCATTTCACGTTCAAATTGCTTTATGATGGATACATCCCAAAATAAATTCTACTCGGCTTCCAATTCCTCCAATTCCATATTCACAATGCTCTCCAGAGCCGATCGAATACAGATTAGAGACTCCAGTTCTTCCATCCATCCGTCACGAACTACGCCAGCCAACTGAATTGTGTATTTTTTTTGGTATTGAAATCGAAATGTCGAAATGTGCCACGATTTTAAACAAATTAGATAACGTGTTCGATAGATAATTTTTTCAATGCGAAAAGACTTGAACGCACCATTTTGAGGGTCTGAGGAAATGCGATCGGCTTTGAAAATTCGACTATATCATTGTTGTGGGAGAACAGGTCATTGATAAGAATTGATTCCAGCTGTGAACAAGTAATTAATTTTCTCGATTTACAAATGTAACAAACAGATTCCATGCTATTTGGAAAAGCAAGATTTGCTGGAGAGAGCTTCACATAATTCCATCTTTTCGAGACCATTTTGATAAATGGAGCACTCTCATTGAAAAGTGCATCCATAAACTAGAAAATAATATATATTTTGTTGAATCATTAAAAAAAATCACGAACTTCTCCGCCCGATTTGAATTTTTTTCGTCCCCAATTATTTCCCATAAATGAAGAAATACTCTGATTCATCGAAAGTTTCTCCACATTATCCAAGTTCATGAACTCAATAGTCTCTGAGTGAGATTAACACATTACCGAACAAAATGACGGATTTTCTGACTAGAGCACGTGTCAATGTATTCCTGAGCAGGTGTCTGCTCTTCTCAAGAACTTCTCCTTGACATATGTGGACGTAAAATTCGATAGATATTCACTGTGCTTCACAAGTTCGTCTATGTTCAGCCCGAGTTCTTCTGAGAACATGTGGAAATACTTGTTAAATGTTCCATTCAAATTGATATTCATCCATCTCAAAGTGTTGCGAATACAAATAGACTGTTCCATGTCTCTCTTTATATCGGCGGATAGGCCCTTGTACATTTTGGCAAGCTGAAAACAAACTTACTCCTTAACAAAAAAACAACCGTAACCTTTTTCAAAGCCTTCGCTGCTATATAATCAAACTCATTGTCGGGTTTCTGCAGAGCTTCCATAAAGAATTTCATGAATCCGGTCACAATCTGAACAGAGAATGTGCAGTTATTATTTTCCACCTAGACAAAATACTGATTGCATGAACTTTCGTGTCTCGGGAAGAGCCTTTAAGGAAAGTTGATCGATGGCATCGATTCGAGAATTGACAATCATGTAAGCCATTAAATCCTCCTTGATCTTATCGATTAGCTGAATGGAAAAATCAACTAAAACACCTTCAATTAGTTTACTAAGGACGAATTATTAAAAATTATTGAAAATCTTCTCATGATCGGAAGTTCCCACTGGAAATAAGTTATTTCCCAAGGCGACATCATCAGTTCGATGTATGCATCTGAAAATGCATCCATATTCAATATACTTCGACCAAAGAAATTGCTCACTTTTGCAAGTATCCGCGTAGGTACTCTCTGAAAAGTTATTACGGGCTACTTCGGACAAAAAATGAATGTTAAATTTGTAATCCTCCACGAAATTTACAACTTTTCTCAATCGATAAAGCTCAGGGGTGAGAATGTTTTTCACAATTCTGACCCGGACTTGTGAGTGAACGAACGGTATCAGAATTACCACATATATGATAAGCATGTTCTGAAATATAATGAGATAAAAATGTGAAAGCATGTGCGTACGATAATGCATTGACAATGAATGTATCATCACTGGAAGCCACGTCGCTTTAGCCTTCTGTTATAACCCGTTCTTTTCTGTACTGTAAACTCTATTGTTTGCTTCTTTGTTGCTCCGCCCATTTAGTTTTGTCAGCATTCAAATCAAGAATTTTTCCTCAACATGAATCACTTTCAATAAGAATAATTCATAAAAATTCCACGATCAAAAATAATTCCAAACATGTATTTATTCGTAGCAGTAAAATTGCACAATGGTAGTATATGCAATACATTCTACTCTTCTCCGATTCCCATTTTCAGAATACTCTCAAGAGTGGAGCGAAGACAAATAGCCGGCTCCAGTTCTTGCATAAAACCGGAATGTACGATGTCAGTAATCTGAAATGTTTTTATGTTCAATTAAATTGGATTATCGGTCATGTTCTCAAAAAAAGGTTTAGTGTCTTCAAAATAAAGAAATAGTTCGATGAATATTTTGTCGATGAGTTGTACTTACTTGTTTGAGGGCGTGAGGAAATTGATCGACTGGATGTGAAGTTCTGACAATTTCATTGTTCAGTTCGAGCAATTCGTCGATTATAAAGCCTTCCATCTAAGCATTTTTTGTTGAAAGCTAATGAAACTAAGCTCACTGCACGCATGCTATATGGAAGGTCGAGGCTTGTTGGCAGTTCTTTGAGGAAATTCCACCGTCTGGAGATAACATTGATGAATGGTGCACTCTCATTATAAAGTGCATCGATTAACTAAATATATTGTTTCCCGAAAAAGTCTGGAAAATGGGAAACTTCATCGCCCGACAGATAAACATTTCTTCCCCACTCATTTCCCATAAAAGAAGAAATATTATTTTTTAACGCTGCCTTTTCAACATTATTCAAGTTCATGAACTTAATAATCTCTGAAATTAGCATGTTACCGAAGAAAACGACGGATCAACTGACTAGAGCACGTGTCGACATACTCCTGAGCAGGCATATTGATTATCTCAGCTCTTCTCTTGAATTTTTCCTTGACTTTTTTGGGGGTAAAAGTCGCTAGGTATTCGCAGTTCTTCACAAGTTCATTTATGTCTAGCCCGATTTCCTCGGTGAACAAGAGAAAATACTTGTCAAGAGTGCCATTCAAATCGGCATTAATCCATCTCAACGTGTTACGGGCACAGAAAGATCGCTCTATGTCCCTCTTTATTTCCGCGGATAGCTCTTTGTACACATGAGCAATCTGAAAAAATACTAAATACTATACCAAAAACAATATAAACTTTTGTCACAGATTCGTTGGCTAATTTTTCAAATTCATTGTCGCTTGTCTGCAATGCTTTCAAAAACAATTGCATGAAGCCGGTCTGAATCTGAACATTGAATGTGTAGTTATGAATTTCACTTTGGCGAATTACTGATTGCATGAACTTTCGGGTGTCGGGAAGTGCCTTAATGGATAATTCATCGATCGCTTCGATTCGAGTTTTGATAATCACGTGCGAGATAAAGTCGCTATCAATTTTCTCGAGAAACTGAATGTAATCATTATCACAATAATACGCTTTCATCTCACTTTGGCTGTATTATTTTCGTCCTCTGTCAAAACTCGCAGGTCCCAGAGTTCGCGCTTGAAACCGGATATCTCCCAAGGAGTGGGCTTCATTGCGATGTAGGCATCTGAAGGAGCATCAGCATTAGGGTTGGCTAAACGATACTCTAAATGTGGCAGGTTTAACTCCTCCTACGCTCCATGCCCCTGGGATCGGAAGCACTCTCTTCATTCCGCATGCTCTCTCGCTCGCAGCTAGATAAGACCTGCGGAACATGGAGCTAAACCTGCCACGTTTAGAGTATCTTTTAGCCTACCTAATCAGCATTCTATTCTCGAAATCGCAAACCTTTGCAAATATCCGCATAGGAGCTCTCTGAGAAATTATTGCGGGCTACGTCAGAAAAGAAATCAACGCCGAAGAAAGCATCATCTAATTGTAAATCCACAACTTTTCTCAATCGATAAAATTCGGACGTGGCAATTCTTTTCGCAGGCTTTATCCGTTCATATGAATCAATGAAAGGTATCAGCAAAACCGCATAAACGATACGCATTTTCTGAAATTAGTCGGTATAATAAAGCGAATTTTGCGTACGATAGTGCATAGGGAGTGAATGAATCACAGCTAAATGCCACGTCTCTTTAACATTCTATTGTATACCGTGTATCACTTCAGAATAATGTAAACTGAATCATTTACCAGCCCCCGCTGTATTCTCAATTTTTTCATCAGCCTCGTGTGACTGATTCTCTGCTTGAATTAAGGAGTTTTTGAATCAGCGTTTAAAGAAAGCACAAGTTTCTTATGTAGTTTTGAAAATGATAGAAGAGTTGTAGGTTACGAATCATTTATCTTACACTCACAATTACTACTCAATTCACACAATAATCAGGTATTTACAGGCAGATTCTCGAAATCACTCTTTCGATCGGGAAATCAATTATTCATCCTCTGCACGTGGAAGCGCACTGGTTCGCGCAGGCGGGAGCGCACTGGGAGATGGGCGAGATCTGGAAATATTTATTATAATTATAATTATAATTATAATTATTGTTTATTATAATAACGAAAACGTGATAGGTTTCACAGCGTGTTCTTATCAAATGATTATCTCAATATTTAATGTCATTGGCTCATATAGATTTCAAACATAAACAAATTAGCCATTCTCACCCTCTGGCACGTTTGCATGCACTGGTTGCCGCACGATTGGCAGCCGCCCGAGGACATCTGAGGGATGGCGATCGCGAACTGAAATGGGTGAGGGGTTACGGTATCTGACGATCAGGATCATGACCGGGCGAACTACAGTATCCTACCGTTCCTGCTGGCAGCCTAATATATAGTTACGGTAGCTAACGATCAGGAGCATAACAGGGCGAACTACAGTATCCTACTGTTCCTGCTGGCGGCCTAATATATAGTTACAGTAACTAGTAATCAGGATAATGACCGGGCGAACTACCGTATCCCACTCTACCTGCTGGCATCCGTTGTTGTTGTTGTTGCAGCTAGCCTGGCAGGCGGGCTGGCACTGCTGCATGCAGGAGGAGGCGCAGATGGGCTGAAATTGTTCAGGTAATCCCCGAAATATGACACTCCCAGGGCATGGAATTGTGGTCCTTTATTGAAAATCCGGATAAATGATAAGAAGATGCACCTTATCGATCGCCCTTTCTGAGGCTACCGTAACCCCTCCTCAAAGCTACCGTACCTGTCCGCCGCAGCTGCGCTGGCACTGCTGGCCACACGAGTTTCCGCAGGACGAGGAGGAGGGGGCACGGAGGACGATGACGGGTTGCTGCTGCTGGGGGCAGGCGGACTGGAATGGATTGTTTTTTAGACTATACGTATTATTAGAGTGCGCAATTCGGGTCGCCGTCTCTTTATTTCACACACTATCTCGCCACTCAACCGGCCGAGAGAGTGCGCGAAATGAAGAGACGGCGACCCGAATTGCGCACTCTACTTATTATCAATAATCAATTTACATCGTTTGCCAAAACTTAAAGGAGTATCGTGAACTCAAGTGGATCGAAACTTTTAAGAGGAATGCGGTCTTTGGTTTCTTATTATTTTTGGAATCGAATTCAAAGTAATTGAATCGCAATACTAGCCAAAGCTTATAGAGAAATCGTGAAACTCATCTGGATTGAGACCATTTAGTGTGGACTTTTTGAAAGTCTGAAAATATATGGAGTTTATCACATTTTGACGCGAAGTTGTTTATTGTTCCGCGCGTAACGAAATTGCTATTAAACTATGACCGCGCTTAAAATAAAGTATTAAATATATAATTGATGCTTGACGAGCGTAAAACCATCCCAGAAATCCAGTTTTATCATTAAAAACTAAGGAAAACAAGTGAAAATAGGTGGAAATCGCGAAAGCCAACGCGATTGCCGCGCGGAATATTTTAGTAGGAATGCAATTACCATCGTATCATTTTAAAAATGTGATAGTATAACTAACCGGGCAAGACTGGACGCAGGCAGATCGCAGGATGGGAGTGGGGCAGGCTGAGCAGGAGTTGGAGCAGGAGGACGAGCATTGGTCTGGAAGAATTTGAATTAGTAACCCCGCTTCTAAAAGCTTTACACTTTTCTAATCTGAACAGTGTTCGGGCAACTTTATAGGATCTCAAAGAAGATAGCGGAAATTTGCTATTCATGTTCCACGCTATTACGGCAAACTTTTCTTTACACCAATGCCAAAGTTGGCAGCACCAAAACTCAATTTCCTGATCAGAGAATATCTTACTATTCATCTGGCACTGTCCGCCGCATCTCGGCATGCACTGCTGCATGCAGATCGGCGTGGAGCAGGAGGAGGCGCATCGCTGCTGGCACTGATTGCACTGCTGCTGAGGCTGCATCATGATGATGGGCTGAAAATGGGAGGGGTTAAGGTAGGTTAAGACAGTACTAAGGTAGGCTAAGGAAGGCTAAGGCTGTTCTAAAGCTAGCAGTGGCACTGATTGCACTGCTGCTGCGGCTGCATCATGATGATGGGCTGGAATGGTAGGGGGTTAAGGTAGGCTAAGGTAGTGCTAAGATTGAGATTTTTTTAGGTAGAACTAAGGTATGATACTAATGCACTGCTGATGAGGCTGCATGGCCTGGAAATTCAGTAGGTAAGGTATGGGAGCTAAGGTGAGGTAAGGAAAGATAAGGTAGCGGTAAGTTTTTTTTTAGATTTTTGATTTTTTATCGTCGCAAGACCCTCGTCAATCATTCGTATTTTTCTCGAGAAGATTTTAACGCAATTGCGAAGCATATCCCAATTCACTTTCTCAAGCTTATCTCGGAACCAATCTAATATCAGAATAAACTCACAGCTGGCTGGGGGCAGGCGCGCGCGCACTGGTTGTTGCACTGCTGCATGCAGATGGGCTGGAAATGTTATTATTGCTAAGGTAATCCAATCATAAGGTACCGTAACCGATCGATACAGGAGCCCGATACCGTACCACTACCGTAACACTTTCATACCTGGGGTCCGCAAGACTGCTGGCACTGCTGACGGCACTGCCCACACGACTGCTGCTGCATGGGCACGGCGAGGAGCATGGGTTGCTGAGGGTGGGAATTAATATCACTCAATTATTAAATTTTATTTATGAATTTCTATTTGGAAACGCACTACCATTGGAAAAAGCTATCCATCCAACGTAAACATCTCTTGTGAAACGTATCTCAATCATTTTTCGCAAAAGCGAACAGAATAGTTTTTTTTATGAATTTTGCTAAGGAAACACGCTACCATTGGTTAAAATTATTCGGTCAAACCTAAACACCACTGGTGAAACATGTTCGAATATTATTTTTTAGTTTTTGATTGCCTTAAGGGGGGGGGGGTAGGGATATTTTCGCGAATCAATTGGAACTGCCCGCACGACTACTTCTGCATGGGCACGGCCAGGAGCATGGGTTGCTGGGGATGGGATGAAACGCTTACCGGGCACATCTGTCTGCAGCTATTTCCGCACTGCTGATTGCACTGGACATTAGCCCGGCAGATGGGCGGGCAGGCTTGCATGCAGGAGGATTGGCAGTTGTTGGAGGAGGAGCAACCACAGTTGGACTGGAATGGATTTGTATCACAACTTTCATGTTTCTTCCAGAGCACAAAATGCTAGGAACGAATATCTTTTGAGGAGGAGCAGTAGCAGTATGGAAAGATAGAGTTGCTTCCACAATTCAAAGCGATTTTGTCGTAAGGTAACGCATGTAAGGCCGGGAATGAACTGTAAAATCCCTAAACTTTAACGTGAAATGAGAAAGAAGATGTGTTCCATCTTGAGCGCAAAGGACGAGAAAAGAAGACATTTCAAGTGTGTTGGAATGAATTTCACCCTTCGCACAAATCAACTGTTCTGCGGATAGTTCAATGCGCCAAGGGTACGCAGCATATAAAAAAATTTATAAATAACGAAATTACATACCTGTCCGAAGCATCCACACGATTGTCTCTTGATCCTTCTCGTCAGTGCGGCTTCGTCGAAGGAAAGAGCGACGCCGGCGAAGAGAGCGAGGAGAAGGAGAGTTCGGGACATCTGAAAGAGGGAGTTATTGTATCTTTATTTTGTGATATCTATCGTCAGCATGAAAAACGAGAGTGTCTTGCGGTATGAGAGACGGACTATCTATCGAAAACGAACGCTAAATAGTTATCTGAAACGAGCAAAAACATGGACAGAATGAAGCGAAATAATTTCAGAACGTACTATTATGAAAATAATTGATAAAGCGCTCAGGTTTGATAAGACTGAAGAGAAAAGAACGAACTGATGCTCTACCCTCTCACTCCCTTCATTATATACCCCGAGGGTATCAGGTGCTCCAGTATCGCAACTGGAGGGAGGGGTCAGCCTCTCACTTTTCCATTATCTCTCGCCATTCCGTGCCCCCAGGGGAGGTTTCAGGGGAGGAGCGTCGCTCTTTGATTACTTTTTCCTTGCTTGCGTTTGCTTATCTTGACGACGAGCACTGTAAGAATGATCCTGACAGGTTATCACAATTAAGACACTGGTCCATTGATCTCGCACTTTTTGTTCTATTCAATCAAAGTAACATGAGTAACGAGGGCGTCACTGGGCACACATAGCGAGTGTACATGCACTTTTGATGGCAGAGGCTTTATTGACCCGACAATCTAGTGTTGAATCAGATAATGTTTGTTTTGGTTTTTGCCAGTGTCAGACAAGTAGTGCTAGGAGTTGTTTTCAACTGTTTGCGGTTTATCCTCCAACAATTGATTCTAATGGATCAATTGTTGCTCGCCATTCAACAATGGAATGGAACCAAACAATGGATTGTTTCCTTATTAGCGAAGTGGTATTCGCCGAAGGCATATTTTAGGCAAGACACAAATCTGATGTAAGAGCGCGGAAGTTCACTTTATCATTCAAAATTATCACAGCACTGTTTCGATGCTCTCCTAACCCCCTCCTCTTTTTCTGATCCCACTTCATCTCTCCGAGGCAAGGAATGGGATCGGAAGATGAGAAGAACAAGCACTCGCGTGCCTCTCTCAGTAAGAGCAAACAAGCGGGTGCGCGTGAAGCTTGCCCCCTCGGCTTGTTCGATTCATTCCACATTGATCAGAGAAAACAAGAAAAAGGTCAATTGAAAATGTCATAGGCCTTCTCTTGTTGTTCAATGCACTCGATATTGTACTTGTTATTAGTGGGTGACAAATGATAGGACGCAATTCAAGGGGTGAGATGCGTTCACTCTTACAGTTTGCCCTAACAGTTTCACATCGCCATGGAGTTTAGTTCAGCCCCAGCAAACGAAACCGGCGCGGGATTATCATTCCCAATCATTTTCCCTCAAGCGTTCAAGTGTACTAGAGCGAGACTAGAAGAGTGTGTCACTCTGCAAATAGTTCACGTTTGACAAGTGAGATCATTTTTTGATGAACCCACTCATGTTTCAGCATGAATCACGCTTATAATTAGCTACTGGAAAAATCAAGATTCCGGTTACTTGAACAGTCACTTATCCTACTGTTGGGTAGCTTGAATCCGGCTTTCTGAATCGCAATCTGTTACTTTAGTCATCCGGGAGATGATTGTTTCATCAGCGCGCTGTAATCTAGGTAGACGTGATCAAATTGATCAGGGACGCAGTTCACCTTTGCCCCCGAGTAAGCGCGCCATGAAATTCAGGTAAACGGCTCTTTCCAAAAATGAATTACCTATTCAGGAAAATGTAGTGTGAGTTTTATCCACATCAAGCGTCGTTAGACAACGGTCGTTAGACAACGGTAGGTGAGACCCACTGGAAAGGACAGCTGTTAGGCATTCATGAAATAACATTATTATTCCTACAGTAATCGACAAACTTCCGCCGCCTGGCAAATATCCGGCTTCATGGGACGCTATCGCTTACTCTCAACGTCAAAAAAGTTGTTGTATCAGCACTGATATCACTTGCTTGCTATCTTATTCGAATGCACTCCCACTCCAGGGGAAGTGGGGGGAAGGAAACGCTTCATATCTTTGGCAGGCAAAATGAAGAATGAGGCTCCCCATGACGCTATACTATCGTTATCTCACTTTTTTCCATTGTCGAAGTGCACGCTAGCATTCATTTCTCTGACTGACCAGAGAACAGTGAAAACACGTGAGTATTTATTTCCGCCAAAGTTGCACAGCTGGGGAAGTCACAAAGCTCCATCAATGGTGATAGCAATGTGGACTTCTTACACTATCATTAATTTCATTGGTTGACCAGAGTTCAGTGAAAACACGTGAGTATTCTATTTCAACGTGAGAGGGAAGTCACAAAGCACATCGCAAGCTGATTCCTGTTAATTTCTGGGTGCAAGAGCATGCACATACAGACACAGGAAACAATGCGAGAGCAAGGAAAATAGATCAAACAACGACGTCTCTCGAATCTCCCTGCTATCTCGCTTTCACTCTCTATCAATAGATGAAGTGCAACAGTGAGAGCAAAGCGTGCTACGGCATAGACCTATCAGCCTACATCGTAGCGAACTAGGTCCCTGACAGGAAGCAAAGCTTCTGAGGAAGAGAAGCGAATTAGAGGAATGAGAAGGTGAAGGTGAGAGTAGGGATGGCGTGTCAAGAAATGATCCCTAGTCGGGGAAAGACCGAAGTAGAACTCATACTCATCTGTTACTGGACCGGAAAAGGGGACAATAGGGGATATCGGAGCAAAAGCAAGTGGTCAAACTCCAGTAGAATAGGGTGAACGAGAAGGGGAGAATGATGGGCTAGAGAGCTCATGGAGAATAACAAGTGGGCGGTGGGCAGTGGGTATCCGATTGCAAGGAGAGGTTCAGTGTAAATTTCGAAGCTGTTCGTTCGGGAAGAGATGCATGGATAAACTCAGTTAGAAAATAACGAGGAATGCATCGATTTCGTTGCCAATTTATCAATTTTTCATCTCGTTGACAGTGAACGAAGTGATTACAGGATAAATAGAGAGTGCCCAAGTATCAGTGTAATTTTAGGTCAAGTAGAGTAGGCATTTATTCAGTTCAACGCCCGCAATCGCAGCTTGTGATCCTCCGGCTTCTGCACTGTAGTGCCCGTTCGTGTCATCGTCGGGATGCGGTGAGAGTCGTCGGGAAGGATCTCAAGTAAATTATTATTATTATTGTATTTTTATGCTGAAAATATCCGCATTAACACTTCAGATCTTGCTCAAGGCAGTTATATCGAAAGTGAAACACATCTCACTGACGATATTCAATGAAAGATGTTTTCAACTTTCCTTCTTGTTCGATAAAGACAGATGAAGCTCACCTCGAAGTTGAGAATCAGATTCGTGACTATCAGAAAGAGTTCCATCTTGGCCAGTGATTCTCCGGGGCAGCGACGGGCGCCAATGGAGAAAGGCATCCATTGATCGATGCTGGAAATATAGAATATCTAACTCATCTGGCCGATTACTCAAAATATGAGCAACGACTGTATATTTTCAACCCTTTTACTATCATTTTCGCGTGTTATAAACGATTTCTAATAGACATTCTTCGTACTTCTTCAGTTTCCCATCGGCATCAATGAAGCGATCGGGATCGAACGCGTACGGGTCGGGGAAGATCTGGAGAATTTATCGTTTTTCGGAAAGTTGATCTTTGATCTCTGACCTTTTCATTGTACATCACACTCGAAATCTGCGGCATGATTGCGGTGCCGGCGGGGATGAAGATTCCGTGGATGGTAACGTCCCTGAAATAAAATATTTCAATCATCATTCATTTTTAATCTTTTTCTGATTTTAGAAATTACGAAGCTACTCAGGATTTCTATTGAGATTTTATTGATTTTTCTGTCATGATGGACGCGTGAACACAAGTGTATTTTTTTCGTTTTCTTTGTTATTCAAAAAGAGAAAATAATCAGAATTATCTGATGACGCGAACTGAAAAATATGTAAACAAAATGAAACTCACTTGTTTGTCACGCGTTGAAAGTTGAGTGGGATGAGGTTGGCGAGGCGTTGTGTTTCCTTCATATATCAATTATTATACTAAGTATTAACTGAACATCGTTAGCCAATGCAAATTTTCGTATTTGTTTGGTACTGGATGCGCTCAGTCAAGAAATCAAGGGAACGGATAACAAAACAAGGGAATGCATGGATTGAAAACCATTTGGATGCATAAACAACTGCCAATTGAGCTCGAGAAATGAGCCGCCGTCTCTTAATTTCACACACTCTCTCGCCCGCTCGGTCGACGAGAGAGTGTGCACAGCGTGTCAGAGTGGATCGACTCCTTTGTTCGTCGCGGCGGACGTATTCTAATGAGGGGAGAGCGAGAGTGGCTCATTTTACCCCGCGCGATAGGGAAAAGCGGCGTGAAATGAAGGGAAATGACAGGGGTTTTCGAACGTTTGTGCATGCTGTAACTGATTGGGGCAAAAATAAAATCAAAACTCAACGTATCGTTATGTGGGAAGGGTTTGGGCAATGTTCTGCACAGGTGCCATATTTTTAGCATTTTTCTCCGCTGAGTTGATAGATGGTTTGTAACCAAAACAGTCGCTTTTCGCTGTTTTCACCTACTTTTCCGTGCATTATCGCATGCTGCAAGTGAACGGGGCAAAAATAAAATCAAAACTCAACGTATCGATATGTGGGAAGGGTTTGGGCAATGTTCTGCACAGGTGCCATATTTTTAGCATTTTTCTCCGCTGAGTTGATAGATGGTTTGTAACCAAAACAGTCGCTTTTCGCTGTTTTACTCTATGTTTCACTTGTTTGGTAAATTGATCAGCAGAGAAAGTGATACACAAAAAATATTCGAGCTATGTTTCAATGGTCCTATAACATTTTTTTCTTTTCTCATTTCCCATTTCTCTCCACCGACCCACCTACAAGATGAATGACAAGCAAAATTACAGGGAGGGAAAGCGATTAGAGAGATAGGGGAAGAAATGAGCGTCCGCCACGCAAATGAGTTTTCGATCCACTCTGACACGCTGTGGTGTGTGAAATGAAGAGACGGCGGTATCATTTCTCGAGCTCTAACTGCCATCACCATGATCACGGCTGCGCAGTACGGCAGCTGCGTTCGATGCTCCGTAGTCACCATTTCCTCCCCGGGACGAAGCACGGACTTGATTTCGTCCAGAATTCTGGTCAGGGGATTGAAATTGTCGATTTATTTTGTCCTTGAAAGGTTTTATTAGTCATTGGAGTGTAGGCTCAAGATTAAGAAAAAAAAACGCAATTAAGAAAGAACCTATGATATAAAAGTTTGGATAACATTTTTTGCGTTCGTTAATATTCTCGTTTGAAAATTGTTCTCACCTCGTCGTAGTAATTCCAGTATTATTGTATATGGCTCTAACCGCCTGCTCATTGGCTTGGTGGCAGATCATTGGGACATGTTTTGATCACAGATTTACCTCCAAAAGGCCGAGAAAGCTGTTTCTTGTTCGCAACTGTTCCTCTTTTCTATCATAGCTAGTATCCTGTTTCTATAGCAAGCACAGTTTTTTTTGGAAACAAGGAAAGGATAATTCTCACTCGTTTTCAATATCCCGAGTTGTCCACATTTGTTCCGTTGTCTCTCATATGTAGTCTCTTAGTAATTGTGTCTTTATCAATGTACGATAAATAAGATCATCTCCCGGATATTACGCCAGGATTTTCGAAAAATGGTTTCTACAATCTGATCCTTATTATGAGGAAGAACAAGTTACGGTCTTGCACATGCGACCATCAAGGGTCCTCCGTTTACAAGGGTTTCCAACTGAAAAGAATCTCGGGTTAGTATAAGATCATTTTCTTTATTGGTGATTCTCAAGCGTTCTGCTTGAGAATCACCAATAAAGAGGCTTTTCATCTTTGGATGAAGAAGAGTCGGTACCAGGTGGAAAAATAAGAATCTCTAATAAGCTACACTAGGGGTTATCTTTGTTATCAGGGACCATTTGTCCAAACCACGTTTATCGATTTTTTTCTTCAAAAGTTGATCAAAACTACTCATATTTGGACTTATTTTTTTATAATTTAGATCTCTATCTCGCGGTACTTGATATTGAAGTGGTATGATTATTTTTTTGATTTCAGCAAGAAAAAAACAAGACTTGCAGAGTTCTATGAGACATAAAAAGTTAAAAGACTAATCTTACCTTAGACTGGTCTCCCGGTCCCATGTCACTCGTGTATGTCCACTTTTTAGTACTCGTGTCGCATGTGAGAGTGTTGACTGCGTAGGCAATTGGACTGACCTTCAAATTCATTGATTTTTTTTGTATGAAATGGCCTTTCAATTTTAAATTAACATTATCTAAATCGCCATTGAAACATCACTCCACGCACTGCACCACTTCACATATCTTTCGCGACTAGCGTCCCTCGGACGCCTAGCACTCCGGAGGGACTGGATTTTCGCTTGTTTGCAGTAATTGCTATCAAAAATGAATCTTGATTACTGGTATCGGTCTGCGTTCATTAAATAAAAATTTTTTTTTAGAAAGTTGTTCATTAGTAAAATAAACTAGTTTTCCTTTGAAATTTTGCTTAATGATGGCTAAATATGTTTTGCCCATAAATCTATTTTTGATTATTTCTTGCCAGGAACTCTTTCTCTGAGTTAGAAGCGAGAAACCCGCTTCCCTCTTCTCCGTTTCTCCTCAATTCGTGGACTCCGCTCAAGGGTGCTTATCCGCTACCATTCCTTCTTTCCGAGCGCCGAAAGGGCGAGAGGAGAAGGAAGCAGCACAATTCAAACTAATTCGTTTCATGATTGCTGTTATATTTCCATGAATGACGATACTAGCACGATTCTTTCGATATCGTGAAATAGATCTCATCTACTTTGGTGGTTACGGAAAATGATTCACCCCCTTGACGTAGATTTGATCGGTAGCCATTGTGCACGTGACTGACGTTGCCGAGCTCATTGCAGACGTGCATCTGAATCTAATTTTAGAAGACGGACCAGAAATTTTCAATCATTTTCGTAATATTTAATATCTACATAGAATCGCCGGACCAATTAACGATACATCTACCTCCCTTGTTTCATTTAAGGATAAAACTGGTTCCATGCTCAAAAATGTCGAGTGGTGTTACTGTACCACTATTTGATACGGCGAAAAATAGGAGGCGTGACAAAATGGAGGTGAAAAGCTGATATAGGTATCTAAAATTAAAATTATAAATATTATTTGAATAAATTTATTGTAAAAATGGCATTTACGTTGTCTTCAGGTCACTGTTGCAACTGACTAGGTTGTACTCAGCCAGGATCGGGCAGCCTTAATATTTGTGTTACATCTTTTTCACTGTTTGTTTTCGCTAATTTCTGTTCGTGACCTAGCACAAAACTCATTTGAAGATCCACAGCAGGGTTGTATTCATAACACGTAATTTATTTAACTTTGTTTGTAACTAGCGCCGTGTTATATATATTACTACTTCAAATGCTACTTATACTTCAAATATTGATTACCTTTAGGTGATGCTGGAATCCCTGGTTCTGGAACCTTCGTTGGAATACATGCCAGGGCAATAGAGTAGTGTAAGACCAGAAGAAGGAGTGGATGAATGAACGAAGTCATGCTCTTGAAAATTCGTCTGTTTAACTTAAAATAAGTATAAATAGCAACAAAGGAAAAATAACAAGCAAAAATAGAAAAATACAATAGAAAAAGTATCCAACTAATAGAAGTGAACTGAAACAAAGATATAATGCATTATTATTCCACTCCATTCTTAGGTGAGGGACGCGACAAGATCTCTTAGCACGATGGAATGTTTGACATGGACAGATTCATTCGCCTCCTACGCCTCCCCCCAAGCTATTCGTGCGGGGATTGAACCAGGTGATCGCAAGGGATATAGCAGGACATCCCCACCACATTATTCGCTTCACTTCTTATATCTCTCGGTAGTCAGAGAGGCGAATTAGTGTGTGATATAAGGATAGATATTTACAGCGCCTATTCCTCTTCTTTGCCGATCATTGCAGGCGAAACCGGCCCAACGAGTTTCGAGTTGCGGTGATAGCACCTCCTTTCTCTAATTTCGCATTCTTTGATTAAGGAAGTGAAGGTTTGGATTGGGCTCGTGGGATAATAGCTATGGAACGCGGAATAATGGAAGGGAAATATGGGTTACATTGGAAATGGTTGGTTTTCCCGCATGGTATAGCACAACTAGTGTTCGCTCTATGAGCAGAAACAAGTAGAATCGCCTTTGCATGGTGAAATGGGATAATAATACTCACAACTTCGTCTGGAAGTTCTTCACATTTTTACGGACTTGGCAATTGGCGACTTACGGACTTGGGATATTTTGCAAGAGAAGCTCGTATTCACAATATACAATATTGATCAGTTTCGCGCTATGGCCGCTAGTTAAAGAAGGCGTCCCACGAACCGCGCGGGCGACTATGCAAAGTGAGGAACGAGAGGGACGCTCTCCTCATTTCGCACGCTCTCTCGCTCGTTGCCTGCTTTTCAGGGTCATTTGGCACGCAGCCAATTGATCATAACTCAGTTCAAACGAAAATTGGTGACTTGGGAGTTTCGAAAGTGTTATCGGGTAACAGCGACCCACAACCCCACATCGAGAACTAAGTTAGCCAGATATTCGTGGGACGCCTTCTTTAAAGAAGGCTTCCCACGAATCGCGCGGGCGGCTATGCAAAGTGAGGAGTGAGAGGGCGCGCTCTCCTAATTTCGCACGCTCTCTCGCTCGTTGCCTGCGCTCGCTTGGAACTCAGCCAAATGCGCAGCCAGTTCAAAAGCAAATTGAAAACATGGGAGTTTCGAAAGTGTTATCGAGTAGCCACTACCCACCATCTCACATCGATAACTCAGTTTGCCAGACATTCGTGGGACCCCTCCTTTAATATGAGGTGTCAAAAGGACCATCTCACATCGATAACTCAGTTTGCCAGACATTCGTGGGACGCCTCCTTTAATATGAGGTGTCAAAAGGACCATCTCACATCGATAACTCAGTTTGCCAGACATTCGTGGGACACCTCCTTTAATATGAGGTGTCAAAAGGACTGAAAGCCAGGTGCCCATTGCATATTTCCCCACAGGTAATTACGATACTGTACGGTTGAAGTTCATGAACTAGATATGAAACAGCATACAATAGGAGCATTAACGAGGGGATAATGGGGAATAACTGCGATAATAGGAAATGGGAAAAGGGGAATCGATCAGTAGAGGGGCTCGGCTCCTCCAGCACTCATCAATACCTCGCCGTTCCATCTCTCTGACGGCTGTCTCTGCCTCTCTGATTCATCCGATTGGCGTCAGCGATGTTGAAGGGGAAATCCAAAGATCTCAGATCCTTCTCTGAGACCTCTGAGACTAAGGCCATACATCGTTGAACAAAAGTAAATTCGGAGGTGCGATTAGAGACAAGCGGAGCGAACTGTTCGCGGCAATAAACTCATGTCATTCATCTCATTATCCACGTTGTCAATATATTTATACTCCCAATATCGATTACATCCCAAATATTTATGAGTGCTCACATGTATTCGATTACTTAGTTGATGTCTCTGCGGAAAATGAGAAAGGCAGGGACCTTGATGAAGAACAAGAATCCAAACTCGAAGAAGGAGATTAAGTTGACTCCACAAATGACACCCGCCAGTCCTCCAATGTTGCCGATTGCGGTATTGAACTGAATGAGTCTACTAACACACGACACTGTGATCCAACAACTTCGTCTCTCACATGATGTCTCATTGAAAAAATATCCTTAACGACAATACACGCTGCCAAAGATCTCCAGAACCCAGTCTCTCTCCTCTTATACCCTTACGCTCATCGCAGGCGTTTCCTTGTAGATACTGATGGTGAGGGAAGGCACGCGGATGCTCACGATAACGTAGTCTGGTCTGCCATGGGGAGTGTCGCAAGCAGGATCCTTGAGTCGTTGTTCAGCAGTGTATGCATTGCATTTGGATGGCTGCAACATCAGAATTAGTGCGGTAAAATGCGTCTAGATACATTGTTCACGAAGTTGGCTTGAGTGAAGGATGAGTCGAATTGTGAATTCTCACAGGGCAAGGGACAGACGCAATCTGCCCACGTTGATACATCGCCCAACGCAACGATGGAATTCACGCAATTCACTGAACGGTTAAATTGTGATGTACTCATTTGTTTTGGTGATTGATCCTCCTCAATAGTCGACAAAACAACCATAATGAGAAACTGTACAGCTCAATATCAACAAATTCCCACCGTCTTTTAGCTGGCACAGGTTGGCATCTTCCGGTACTGGGTAACGAGAGTCCATGCAGCCACATGCCTTCTGCATTTGAACTTGATAGCAGGAATGAATGCAGCCCTGTAAATGATTGGTTCAGCGAATCAATAATTTATTGCACGCTTACATCAACAGTGTAGTTCCCACTGTAATAATATTGAGCAACTTGAGAAGGGGATGAGATGCAGACGCCGTATGGTTTTCCGAGTCGCATATAGCGGGTCTAAATATCGATTTTGAGTGATAGTGGGGTTGATTATATACCTCTTTTGTCACGATTGTGGCCTCAGTACTGGGCATGCAGTTGTATCGAGGAGACTCGGAGAACACAGTCTCATTCTGGAATGGGATGATATGTTGATCTAAGGTGCACAAATTTAAAGATCTCACGTTTCCGTGAACGAAGACTCTAATTGCATTTGATTCGATCCATGGAGCATATTCATTTGAATTAACCTTGAGTCCTGCTTTCAATGCTGTAATTGCATGTGGCGCTTCTACTCCATAATTGTTTCACAGTACCTCCATGAGCTCCCTCCTGCCTCATTAAATATGTCCTCGCAGTGTTATTGAAGTGATTGAATGTGAAACAATTCCCCAGGACGACATCATTCCACATGTACAGATCGGCGCTAGAAGAGGATTTTGTTGTTAGATATGAAAGAATCATAATTTACTCATTCCTTACGCTCACTGACTATTACACTCATGACACCGTGTTTCTATGCATCGTGGTGTTTTTACTTACGTGGTGTTGAGCGACTTCTCTTCGTATGCCGCCCACAGGAACATGTCATCAGTGCTCCAGGAGAGAGCACTGCGATTGGATTCCGGTAAAGTTCCCACGATAAAGGGTATCATGTCAATAGTCATTGACGGATTTGACTGGAGCTGCTCCATCAACTGAAAGTTTCTTTTTTCCCGCCATTCCCAGAAGATTGGACATACAATTACTAATATTGGAAATGATGAAGTTGTTGGGCATAACTACCATTCACTGACCGAAACGAGATCCTTTTCGCTCTCTGCATTTCCTCCAATTCGCTGAAGAATGTTGTAGATTGTCAGAGCTGCAAAACGGTTGCTAGCTTACATGAAGCATCATCGATCAATAACTCACACATGCCACAGAACTCTCCAGTGTAGTCTGGCCCGCACTGGCAAGTGTAACTGGCGAAGCCGTCAGTGCAATTAGCAACAGGATCAGTCTGATTGCACGGATGAGTCGCATTGAGACAGTCATCCGGATCTATGAGAAATTGTTTTACCCAATGCATTTATCTTTTTTTGTTATTGGTAATTATATCTAAAAATGGAATAAAAAATACACATACTGATCTCGCAGTTTTCTCCATACGTTCCATCGATACAATCACAGCGGTAGAGACCAGGCGTATTCAGGCAAGTGGCGAAGTTCTGGCAAGGAGAAGGTGACCATAGGCATTCATCCACATCTGAACAGTTTGACTTGGAAGGATATAACTCATTCAATCGATTTTCACCTTCTAGACAGTACTCGCCCGTCCAGTGTGGGCCGCAAGTGCAGTAATACATCGCATAGCCATCGAAGCATTTTCCTTGTCGGTCCTCCAATTGATGTTTCTCGAATGCCACGATTCCTTCAAACTCACTCTCGCCACACAGTAGTTCGGATAGACGACGCCGTCGTACGTCACATTGTGGATAACACAGTCGTCGGGATCTGAACAATCCCATTGAAAAAAAAAGATTTTTCTGTTTGTGGCTAGAATAGGTCAAGTTCATAAAATTGAAGGAAAAAAATCTAACTTATTGAGCAGTTAAATCCTGAGGTTCCATTTATGCACGAGCAATAGTAAGATCCGTATGTGTTAGTGCACGTCCCGAAGTTCTCACAGACAGTTAGATTCTCTGCTGCGGATTCGGCGCACTCGTTGATATCTGCAATGCGCAATTCACTCGTGGTCGTCCACAATGCTCACAAGAGTTCGAAATACGGGCCGCCGTCTCTTCATTTCACACAATCTCTCGTCTCTCTGACCGGTGAGAGAGCGCGTGAAATGAAGAGACCATTACCCGTATTTCGAACTCTATGTAATCCTCACCGTCGGCGCAGATGGCTCCTGTGAAGCCTGGGAAGCAGGCACAAGTATAGACACCACTCGCGACGTCTGTGCAGTCTCCGTGAGCACAAGGGTTGGAATAGCAGGCCTTGTAAACTGGAAAGAAAGAAGTGTTTGGACAGACAGAAGCGTAGTGTGCTCACTGGTGCAGTTGACACCAGTGTAGTAGGGCTCGCAAGTGCATGCGTAGTTTCCAGATGAGTCCTCAACGAGAAAATAGATAGATTGAAGAAGATTTGCGCATAGCTCACGATTGATTGGCAGATCCCAGCGTTTTTACACGGAGTGTCGTAGCATCCGTCAATCTCTGAAAATGAGCGACCTCACGCAGTACAACGATTAGTTCTCACCAGTGCAGAATGTCCCAGAAAATCCTCCAGCACACCGGCAAATTGCAGTCGAGTGATCCAGTGTTTCCACACAGGCGGCACCATTCGCACATCCGAGAGAGGAGCAAGGATTCAACGCTGCATGAAAAAATGCTTATTAATGATAATGAATAATGAATGAATAATTTACCATTCTGATTACTGATAGTTCAGACAGCACAGTGCACACTTCATATTATTCTACTCACTTATTAGTTGTCGGAGAGATTGAAAAAGGATTGAAAAAAACATACGCGTTGAACAGTTAGAGTCGGTCCAGCCAGGGGCGCAAACGCAAGAGTGTCCATCCTGAGAAAATATTGGTCGTTACGTCCAAAGATCGTAAAATTACAGGCTCATCTATGCAGGCGCCTTTCTTCAAATCTGCATTACAAAGAGTAGGGGAGAGAGAGCAGGCGTTTGGATCCTCTGAATTATTGATTTAACAAATGTTTTAGTCCTAAAGTTTCGTGAGAGTAAAATAAATTAAGTAACGGACATCGCCAGTTTTCGCCGTCGTTTTAAAACTGTCAAGAATCTCGTAAAATATAAATGCAGTTCAACTCACCTGTGTTCGTGAATAGAAACTGCAGACCGTATGCTCCACCTCCACACATCTCACTCCAATTACCTACAACTATAGCATAAGATAGTGAGAGGGGGAGAGGGCGATACCACTGCACGGAAGGTTGCACAGTATGCTGTTGGCGACTTGAGTGAGAACAGTGGCATCAGTTCCATAATAGCAGTCATAGCCCGACACCACTGAGATGAATTTGATTAGCCGGCTATGAAAATGCAGAAACTGCTGAATAAAAACAGAAGAATTACACACTAAAGAATGTATTATCCGAATTTTGCATCATCAGAGTTTGGCATTTTTCTATCGTCATTTTGCGATCGAACGTGCTCTGAAGTGAAGTGGAGTTGGTCGGCAGTTCGTAGCAGGTTGGCGTCTCCGAACGAATTCCTCAATTAGCGTCATTGCGGCTGATCACAGTTTTATGTATACTCATAACAACGACTTACGCTTCAGTGTAGTCTGATCGCAGAGAGCGCCCTGCCACGTCTCGTAGCATACACAAGTGCCTCTCGTGCCCTCAATATTATATCTTCGTTAAGTCTCTTTTGTGATAATGAAAAATTAAAATAAACTAGAAACTCACATCCAAAATGGATTGACAATTGCCATGATTGCAAGCGATGGTAGAGCAGGGATTGCTGGGTACTAAAAGTGGTTCTTTTTCGATTTTAAGAGGATTGAAGAAACATCACTTAGCCACTTAGATACTAGCTTTATTCACTCGCCTTGGCACTGTTGTCCGACGTACGACGAAGGGCAAGCACAAGAGAAGGTAGATGAGGTGGAAGTGCAGGTCCCTCCGTTCAAACACGGGTAACTAGAGCAGACGTCCCCGTTTGCTGCAATCACTATTTTTTATCGTATTTGATTAATAAGTGACCGTCTATTTTGTAATGCTATGATTTGGGGTTCTCGGGAGTCATGAAAGCGATGGGCTTGTTAGTTGTGATCGTCGATCAAGCCCGAGCTATTTTATGCATACAATGAGATATTGCACATGACAGATATTCGGAAGATATTCATAACGAGACCGCTCACCAAATTCACAATCCTCTCCGGTGTGACCTTTATCGCAAGCGCACGATCTTGACTTGAATCCGTTAGTGCATGTGTAGTTCGAATTGGGGCAAGGGTTCTTTGAGCACACGTCACATTCCGTCGAATTTACCACTGAAAATTGGAATAAAATCGAAATACCTCACAAATTAATCAGAATACTTTGGTATAGAACTGGGGTGTGCAAAATATTTTTCGATCTGCCATTTCGCAATGCTCTCTCTGATTGGCGAGAGAGCATTGTGAAATGAGAGACCGAATTTTTTTTTGAACACCCCTGGAATAAAACAGCGAGAGAATGAACAGAGCAAAAAGTGACCTACGAAAAGGATTTATCCGTAATGATTTGTTGTTGTATGTTTAAAAAAATCAGGTAATGAAACATTTTGTAACTTACACTTCGTGCACAACAATCCAGAAAGGCAGTTGTCGAAGCACGTACATTGGACGCACGTGCACGTGGCCTCACTTTGATTACCCTGCACACAATATCCACCGCCACAACCATATTGCCAATCACAGGCCTGAATGAGTAGTAAAGAAATGGCCAGATGGTACCTCTATTAGTGAAAATGATCAATCTCACTCTGGATATCGAAGCCATCACAAGTATCCATAGGAATAGTTGAGAGATCCACATCCCGAAGTTAGGAGATGGGTAGACTGTGGATGTTTCCAAACTCCTCCTCCCACTTCACCGGAAAAACCACCAGGTTCACTCGAATCTTGACGCACAAACTATACTGACACACCAACTCCAGTGATTTTCTATCTCTTCTCACTCCTTCAGTCCCCTCTTAGAGACCTGACTCACAGTCACGGCCAAGAACGATCAAGGAAGTCTAGCTGTGAGATGCTGCAAAGCTTTTCCACTCTTCCTAGGGCTACTCTACGTAACCTGGAAGTCAGCAATAAATGCACACCTTAAGTCTCGCACCGCGTGGCTCAGATTCGCCCATTCTCTCACTTTGTTTCAAAATAATGCATAATAATGCATACACAGTGAAGCACGCCCATGAACCTAGGTAGACCGAAATGGTCAGTAAAAATATGAAATTTAAAAAAAACCGAAATTGTGAATTTTTTGAATACATTTTATAATGTTCGAAAAAGTTCAGATTATATATTTATATCTGATTATTTATGATTATGAGCCACAACAATTTATCCTTGTGTCTTTGCGATGCTCATTGCACAGATCAGAAAGTTCTGTTAAAATCCATTTTGATTAAATTTTAATCTATTTAAATTATGGTAACAGATAAATGGCGACTAGAAAAATAAGTTTAAGATAATCGATAGGATACATTATTGTGATAAATTTAGTGAAATCATGAATAGAGTAGCCGAAGGAAGAGTGGGCAGAGAACTTTGCAGCTTCTCACAGCTAGACTTCGTTGCTCGTTCTTTGCTATGACTGTGAGTCAGGTCTCTAAGAAGGGACTGAAGGAGTGAGAAGAGATAGAAAATCACTGGAGTTTGGGTGTCAGTTTAGCTTGTAAGGGAAGACTCGAATGTACGAGATCTTTTCTGCGCAAATAGGTCCGAGAAGGGGCTCTCAAACATCCTCGTTGTATCCCTCATCAACACAAAACAGGAACAAACTTAATTTGGATGAAGTTGGTATGCTTTCTAAAGTAAAATCCGTCTCGAAATAACTGGATGCAGTCCATTTAATGTATGAAATTGAGGATTTACGTTCTAATTTTCACGCATTTTTTCGATTTATTCATTCATTCAATTCGAATCACATATTTTTTAAACAATGCTACGATGTCAATCCTCCGAATCGATCCTCCGATGACAGCATAAAATAAGTCATGGAGGTGTATAAATTCCGTGAGGATATGAATAGAGTAGCCGAAGGAAGTGTGGGTATCATAGATGTACAAAAATTTGTCACACACCACGGAATATAACGTTCCGTTCCAACCTATCGTGCACTTTTTTCACCAGTTTCGCATCGTTTTTCACGTAGGATATTTTACTTTTCTTATTTCTAAAGGAATAACCGATTATGATTGAGTGATGAGAAGTGATTGCAAAAAAGCGCTTGATTAAATTCGCATTTTCACGCGCTGCCGCGCACAACAATTCTGAATCTCCGCCTCCTTTTGCGTAATAGACATATGTCCGGAACGTTTTATTTCTATGATAGAGAACTTTGCAGCTCCTCTCACCTAGACTCTCGTTCTTTCCCGTGACTGTGAGTCAGGTCTCTAAGAGGGGACTGAAGGAGTGAGAAGAGATAGAAAATCACTGGAGTTGGTGTGTCAGTATAGTTTGTGAGGGAAGACTAAAGTGGTCCAGATCTTTTCTGCGCAAACAAGTGCGAAGATACTTTTGAAACATCCTCTCCCTATTTGATCACTTTGGAGATGTATGCTTCCTTCAAATACTGTTTTGCTAACAGCAACTGCAACATCATCTGTGTTCTGCGGACAAGAGTGGAGGAACATTGATACTTCATCGGTTATTTGTTAATTGAGCTGAAATCAGAAACAAGCTGAAAAAGTATAAAGTGCTTTTTTATCTCCGTTCAGTTCACTTATATTTATCGTGTACCCCACAAGGCGCGATCCAGGTAGCGAGTAGTGTCTAGTGTTGATGAACGACGAATCCACTACCCAGTAGAGTTCGAATTTCGGGTAATCTCTTCATTTCACACATTCTCTCACCGTCCAGAAAGAAGAGAGAGAGATAGTATGTGAAATGAAGAGAAGATTACACCGAATTTTGAACTCCACTACCCTGGCACGTTATACTTGTAGAATATCAAATAGTACGCGTTATGCGACGAGGCTATTTATATAATGAGCTGCGCTGCGAGAGTGGGGATGAGCGAGTTGCCGAAAAATGATGCACTCTGCGAGAAAAATGGTGCACTTTCATTATTTTTCGAGGTTGAGCAGACGAATAAGAGATTAGGTAGTGATGGGCAACAAGTGAAAGTCTATAATTGATTTACTTGTCAATAATATTATAAATGAACATCAAGAAGAGATCAAATTATCAAGGTTGCTTTCAATTTCAGGGCAAGAGTATCTGGGTTCAGATTGGATGACTAAGATGACTGGGCTTGATCAAAGACCAAATCAGTTCAACGGCCTCAATCGCAACTTGTGATCCTCCGGCTTCTGCACTGTTGTGCCCGTTCGTGCCATTGTAGGGATGCGGTGAGAGTCGTCGGGGAGAATCTGAATTATGTTATTTTTATATTTTTTGAAGACAAAATCCCTGCATTATTATTTACACTCATGCTCATAGGCAGGTATAGATCCGGTGAAACATATCCGAAAATGCTCGCCCGTAGTATCATAACAACTTTTGATGATTACTCAATTTTCACCTCAAAGTTCAGCAGCAAATTCGTTAGTATCCGAAAGATCTTTTCGAGACGGGTTCAATGTAGCTTACTTATCCCTCTACCACAGACGGGCGAATCTTACCTCGAAGTTAAGAATCAGATTCGTGACTATCAGAAAGAGTTCCATCTTGGCCAGTGATTCTCCGGGGCAGCGACGGGCGCCAATGGAGAACGGCATCCATTGATCGATGCTGGAATTATAGAATAACAAACTTATCTGGCCGATTACTCAAAAAAGGAGCCACTACTGTATATTTTCGACCCTTTTACTATCATTTTCGCTTGTTATAAACGATTTCTAATAGACATTCTTCGTACTTCCTCAATTTCCCATCAGCATCAATGAAGCGGTCGGGATCGAAGGCGTAGGGGTCAGGGAAGATCTGGAGAATTAATCGTTTTCGGAAAGTTGATCTTTGATCTCTGACCTTTTCATTGTACATTACACTCGAAATTTGCGGCATGATTGCGGTGCCGGCGGGAATGAAGAATCCATGGATGGTAACGTCCCTGGAAAGAAGCATTTTATTCATCATTCATTCTTCATTTTTCCTTGCAATGATTGGTCTGTAAACATATCGAGTCTCTATTAAAATTTCTGATTTTTTTCTTCGATTTTTTCATAAATTTATTTTTAAAAAGTTTTTTATAGAACGGAAATTCTCCCTAAACTATCAGAAGACGTGAGCCGAAAATTAAGTAGACAAAATGAAACTCACTTGTTTGTCACGCGTTGGAAATTGAGCGGGATGAGGTTGGCGAGTCGTTGCGTTTCCTTAATTCATCAATTATTGAATATTAAAATAGTGACCCAAAATGAAATACTTTCGTGATTTCGTTGGGTTGGTGCGCAACGCCTGGTAGAAGAAAAGTGAGGATGGATAGCATACAGATAATGTATTGAATAAATTAAAAACACTTAGAAAAAATTACAAATTCCTGCCCCTCACCATGATCACCGCTGCGCAGTACGGCAACTGCGTTCGATGATCAGTAGTCACAACTTCCTCTCCAGGACGAAGCACAGACTTAATTTCGGCCCGCATTCTGAGCAGGGGATTGAAATTATGAATTTATTTTGTCCTGTAAAGATGTTTTTAGTCATTAGCGTGTAGGCTCAAGATATAATTTCATTAAAGCTGCCGAAACCGAAAAACGCAATTTAGAATGAATAGGTTTCACCTATGATTCAAACGTTTGGATAACAGCTAATCGACGATTTAATGGAAGCCTATTTGACAAAATAATAAATATTCATTCCTTACTTGTCCTGAATCGCCGGTTGATGAAGGAGGTACGCCATCAACCAGGCCAGAGATCCTAAAAATTACCCTGATTATCAAGCGAAATCTTTTTGTGAACGAACTTCTTGTGTTTTGTGAGCTACGCGAAAGTATGGGAAATGGAAAAGAGAGCAAGGCAAACCTGTAGTCGTCTCCAAACCGGCAATCCACAGGTCGTAAAGCACGTTCTCGAGCTGTTTGTGCCTACAATTCTTGTTTCATAATAAGTTTTGTGTTTTTCCCGAAATACGTCATTCTCAAACTGCCAAAACATACGATGCAAACTCACGAATAGAATCCCTCGTCCCCAGTTTGCTCCTGCACTCGCTTGCGCTCTCTGAAAAAATACTGTTATGATTTGTTTTGTTTTGTTGCCGTTCTCTGATCTAAGAATTATCGAAAAGTTTCTAATCACAACCCCAAAACACTACCTGAGATAAGCTTCAGCGAGGTCCGACGGTTCCTGTTCTGTGTCAAAATCGATCTCGCTCTCGTGCAAATTTATCTGAATTATTAAATAATTTAAAATATTAACTTTCGAAAATAACCTGAGTTCGGAAGAACGAGAATAGATTGTCACTGCACGTCTTCATCGTCTGCCAGGCACCTTTGAGGTAGGGGAAGTGCCTGAAATGGAATATTCGGCACTTCTTCGGTTTTTGGCCCAGACTTTTCTCGCAGAGTATTCCCTCCCTACAATGCTCATTCATCACCCCCTCCACATTAGGAGCGGTTGTTGCCTGGGCCAAAAACCGAAGAAGTTCCGAATATTCCCCCAGATCGAAAAAATGACAGCTCAAATATGTTTTATAACATATTCTTCAACCGATTTCTCAAATAGAGTGGTTGCATACTTCGCAGCCTCTTGAAAAAAAAACAACTTATTTATGATTAAATACCTCAACGACGGTGCGATCATGAGCATAAGGAAAGAGTGGTGGTAGATGAGCTTTGACTGCTCCTCGAGAAGTGAACGAAGCTTGCGGAACTCGTCCATGTTTTCCTAGAACGCTTCAAGACTCAATCATAAATGTTTTAAAGAAAAGAGCAAACCAAAAATGAAAAAATAATAAAAATAAACGTACTTCCCCGAAGAACGGCGCCTTGTGGAATCGTCTGCCCAGCAGAATGCTGTTGATGATGCCTCCAACGGTGAGATCGAAGTACTTGATAACCTGAAAATGAATGTGTAATATTCATTAATTTTATTTCCGTTGCATTGCTTTTTTACGAGAAAGAGGTGATTTTGATCAAGAAACGGGGATCGTTGCTGGAATGTGTATTGTTTAAATATTTCAAAAATAAACAAAAAATAATTTTATTTGTTGTAACCTCTATTGGTTTTCCATTAGCTTCGCGCATGGAGGCAATCATCGGGGCAACTTCGGCGAGAATCTACAAAAAATAAGCACATTTGATTTGAAAATGATGGTGATAGTCATTTTCATGATTGGCTATGTTTCACAGAAGCATTGAAAATCATTGATTGTGAATGAGGTCAATTTTAAATCGCTATGGATTACGCAATAAACTACTATCTAACAATCGTGAATACATAATTTACAATTATATATTTATTTATTTATTTTTTTATTTATTTATTTTTTTATATTTAAATAAATCCAACCTTCTGCTCCATCACATTCTTGCCCATGCCAAAATCTCGCAGGGTGCGCATAGCGAAACGCCTGTGCTCCTGCACATTTAAATTATTTATTTTTTAAATTAGGGATGGTCTGGCAAGAATTAGTCTCTTCATTTCGCGCACTCTCTGACCGGTCAGAGATATATTAATTATATTAATTAATTAATTATTTAATTAATATTACCTGCCACATCGCACCGCTCGTGTCCACGATGCCCCACTCGCCGCCTGGAATTAAATATTTTAAAAATAATAAAATACATAAATAATTAAAATAACAAACCTCGATGCAGCCTCAGAATCTCGCTGGGCAGAAAGCGATCAGCGTACGTGTTGGAATCGGCGAGAACTGTCTCCTAAATTGCCATTTTCGGTTCACTGATTCTTTGTTGTTGTTGTTGTTGTTGTTGTTGTTTTGATATTGTGAAAACCTCACGGCCAGTATTTCGTAGTCGTTGATGGTGACGATGGGCGAGTTGCCGTACCAGTAGGTGAACACGGGACCGTATTGCTTGGACCTGAAATTGTATCATGAGAATATTTCTCGTTCCACGCGTAACTGCTCGTTGACGAACGTTCTAGGAGGAGGAGCGAGGAAGAGGCTAGTAATAAATCCTCCTAATTCACTCATCCCGTGATACTACTGCAAACGCACGATAGAAAGAAAAAAAGGACTATTTTACAAAGACATGGTAAGGAGGTCCGGCAAGTTACCAGTGCTCAAGTCGCCTTCTTGTTTATGAAAAACTGAATAACTACTGCACTCACCACTCTTTGAATGCATCGTAGCCGGGTGCTTTGGCAATGATACCAGGAACGTTGCCGAGAATCGGCCATGGGGTCGGACCTGCGTGTGTTATTGAAAACAAAAACAAAAACAATGGAATAACAATGCATAAAAAACAACAATAACAACAATATTACCTGGCGGCAGATTGCGTCGCTTCCAGTAAAAGTGATGGAAGAAGTAGGCAGCAATGAGAAGGATGAAGAGTGATCCGAACATACCTGCACCTTTTCAAGTTAATTACTGACGCATGAAACAAAAGTTTATTTCCAAAATAAATTCAACAATGTAGATTAGAGTTGATAGTTACGACAACTCTAGGGCGGCTTTTATACAATGACTCTGCTCGAAACTTAGTCTGCCCGGCAGCCAGACTGGTTTTGATCAACTACAGTTCGCATACAGTCAGTCAACAGAAAAAGATGGACAGGGCAAGCCGAAAAAGCGCGCAGACAGTGGCAAAAAGTATGCACTTTAAGCTCCTTTTTCGGCTTTGTCTAGCCAGCGAAACTGATCTAGACAAACTAGACAGTGATAGGCGTCTTGTGTAGAGTTCTCTTATTGGAAAATGATTTTCCAATAACACTAATGGATTTCCAATAGTCTCCTCATTCTTCACACTCTCTCGTCGCGAGTGCAGTTAATCCCCTTGTTCGGCTTATTGGAAATCCGGAAAATTTTCCAATAAGAGAACTCTAGTCTTGTGAGAAAGAGAGCGAATGATTAAGAACATTTTGCACAGATATATACAGATACAGATATATCATAATTACAAAAATCCAATTGATTATATTACGAAAAGAGAACGAACGTTCCAAATCTCTTTTTATTTCTGCGGGTAATTCTCTGTATTTTGATGCCACCTAAATAATGTTTCAGCCTAGTTTGAAGATTTTAATTATCTCCTTTATGGCGGCTGTGGTTGTCTTCTCAGCTACAGTTGTGTTTTCTACGAAAAGTGACGCAAAAGTAGTCATGAATGCATTTGGGATCATTTGGAATGTATTTGATGAGTTGCAATCAAATTTTTTCGCGAGTACGATGCCCGGCCAAGTCATCTATTATTCTCCACATTTTGGCGACATTTTCGAGGTTTTGGCGTTGCTCAGTGGATTGAAAATACACGAAAGTTGGAGAGAAGAAACTCTTATTGTTAATTTATTCACATTTTGAGCTAGCACATTGCACAAATCAAGTTGATTTCTCTCCCGACAATGCTCTCCATAGTTGAGTGAAGGCAAAAATATTGTTCGAGTTGACGGGCACTCATCCACTCGCGGTCCACCAACTGCAATTATATTTTTTCTTTAAGTTTAAAAAAATGACAGCGTGCTCCCGGTTAAAGGGGTAGAGGCACGAATCGAGTTGAAAATTTCTTGACGCGAAGTGCCTGCCCCGAGTGCAAGTACTGTAGATTTTTCGGGTTTTCTATTTTCCGGTTTCCGGTCTGAGCCCGTTTTTGAGCTTCTTTGATTTCAACTTCGATTTATTGATTTCACGCTGTTTTATCCTTTTTAAATTGTTACAATTTAGATGTAAAACGATCCACCTATTCTGTTAGAGCACAACCGCATCATTTTAACGCTCAAAATTCATATAAATTACTCAGTTTGTGGATGTTCCAAAAGTTGTTCCGATTGTTGTCTGTTTTTGCCCTGTTCACCGGAATTTCAGTTGTATATTTACTGTTTATTCATATCGTTTGCGACATTTAAACAAGATCTGATGATGCGTTATCGAAAAAAATGTTCGCAATGGTAGAATTCGACTGATAGATGACTGTTAGCGTCCTATTCCACCATTGTACACGTGATGAGCCTGTTTTTCAATGCCCATTTCAAATTCTGTGTAAAAATTGTCAATTATGCAATAACTTGTTCATTTACAGGAGGTAATATAAACGCACGGCAGCCATGTCGTCGCTCATCATGCCCGAGAAGTTCCAGCATCGTGTGATGAACAACAACATCGATGGGAACAAGATGTTCCCCTTCGTCCTGACAGCCATCAAGGTTTGTAAATTATGTCTAATGGTTAGCTCTTAGCGTTTATGTAAGGATGAATGGTGCTTAAACTATGATCTATGTTTTCCGATGCTGATACACCATTAGAGACTTAAGACAATAAACGAAATAAGGTACTAGAAAGAATTAAAAAAAAATCATTCTGTGAGTAATGGCATTCAAGGATAATTTAAATGCGCGGATTTTCGTTTTGGCTACGAACAGCTGAATTAAAATTAGCTGAAAATACTTGTATTCCACATATCTTCTAGTTTAAAGAAAACAAGATATATTTCGATGTTTGGCACAGACAAAAAGTTTTATTGAGGTGTGAGACTTGGTTCTGAGAATCTTAGGTTGAATATTATTGTGACTAACTATGATATTATTGTGGCTGATTATTATAATTTTTAAAAAACCTCATGCCAAAAATGATGCCGAAAGTAAATAGTTTGCTGATGGATCAAGACGCTGTTTTCCAGGGAGTCGGCCGTCGTTTCGCCTTTGTCTGCAGCCGCAAGGCCGACATTGACGTCACCAGACGCGCTGGATAGCTCTCCGAGGAGGAGGTCGAGAAGGTCTCCGTCATTCAGAACCCCACCCAGTACAAGATCCCCGACTGGTTCCTCAACAGACAGAGAGATTTCAAGGAATGAACGACCCAGCAGGTGCGTTATATTTTATCTGCCGGCTGTTGTTCGCTTGCTAACAATTTGAAGTATATTTTGTGATGCTTTTTAATTTACTCGACATGATCGAACTATTTGCAGATGCTATCCACCGGTATCGACAACAAGTGGCGCGAGGATCTCGAGCGTCTGAAGAGGATCCGTCACTAAGGGGTCTCCTTGTGCGCGGTCAGCACACGAAAACTACCGGACGTAAGGGACGCACTGTCGGAGTGTCCAAGAAGAAGGGAGGATAAATCTGATGGCAATTTGTTGCTTCTCGTTGTTTCTTTTCTGTTGTGTTTCCAGCATTGCAGAAAATATAAACTGTTATCGCTTTTCTGTGTGCTACGTGGACATTTACATTATACACGAGTATATACAAAACCTTTCATTTTTGAGTTTCATTTTTGCTTCGTTTGAATTTTGGGTATGCCCATAATACAATATTGGATAGATTCTGTAATTATACATTACTTCTCGGTTAAAAAACGTTCCCAAGAGGGATGCACTTCAAATAATATATCGTTTCTACTTCTTCTCATCAAATGTCTTTGTCGTTCTAAAATTTCCCATTTTTGTTGCAACGACGATGGACCGTGCCCATTGCGAACGTGAATTCGGTCTTCATTGCTCGGTACAAATAGACTTTTGAGAATCCTAGTGTCAAAGATTAAATTTGGCATCTGCTTCCAAAAATGTCGAATCCCGATCCATTCCCGCAATTGTTGTTGAGCACCTCAAGTACACATGCCTCCTTCAAGGAAGCTCTCCCAACTGCCTTCATAGCCTAGTGGCTAAAGAGTTTGGATGGCGCTCATTCCCCCGTTGGTTCGAGTCCTCTAAGTTGCAGCTATTTATTGCCACTCGGATTGACCCATTTTTACAAACATCGGCACAATCAATCGATAGTCCATTTCGAATACAGTATGCCCTGATCGAGCCTGCACCGCACTAAAATTTGTAAAATCCATAGCGAGGTTCAGAGGCATTTCCAAAACTTCGGATAAAGTGATCTCTGATCGAGTATAGCATCCCTACCACTCCACGTTCTCAGTTTATGTCCGAAAATATTCGTGCCCCTCCCCCTTTAAGTAAGAGAAAATACGTAAGTTTTGCGCAACTGACAAGGCTCATGCTCAGCTTTCTCTTCTCTCCACTCGCACCCTCTTTATTGTTTTCCTCAAGAAGAAGTTTGAAGACTTTCCTCTCGTCCTTAAACATTTTTTACTCTAAAGAGAAAATTCGAGCTCACATTGGAGAAGAAACCTCGGGCCGCTGGAGTCGTTGGATACTCCAAAATAAAATTCCATCTTTTCGAAAAGATCTTGACGAACGGTGCACCCTCCTTAGCAAGTACGTTCCACAACTAAAATTTGGGGGAAAAATTGTATTGAGATTGAGATTGCTGAGCATTTGAAACGGATGATAAGTCCGGGTATTTACGACCTGTTTTTACCTTTACCTCATCAATCGAACTGTATTCCCTTCTACCCCACTCTTTGCCCATAAAATGGTCAGTGCTTTGGTTGAACTCATTCATTTCTTCTTCATTAAAATTCATGATGGAAAACACTTCTGTAATTCAGAAAAAAACTTCATTTTTTTTCAGAAAATAAACGGTAAATTTACTTGCACAATTGTCCA
This sequence comes from Pristionchus arcanus, assembly GCA_900490705.1. Classification (NCBI taxonomy): domain Eukaryota; kingdom Metazoa; phylum Nematoda; class Chromadorea; order Rhabditida; family Neodiplogasteridae; genus Pristionchus; species Pristionchus arcanus. The sequence goes on from LS488007.1 coordinate 75,136, forward strand.
CATATTCTTGCGCTGTTAGATTGTTCTTTTCTGCTCTACTCTTGAACTTTTTCTTCACCTCATGAAGTGGCATTCTCGATAGATATGTGTTATCCTTGAGTAAATTTTGGAGGTTCAGTCCAACTTCATTCGTATCAGGTTGAGTCATAAGTCTTGCTCGTTTTTGACTTTTGATATTCTCACCTACGAAATATTTATACTCTAGTTTGAATTCCTTTTGTTATTGCTATTCTATGGGGACGTGGTCTCGCTTCCAAATGCACACTGAACCAAATCGGTTCGATCTCTATGGTAGCCACAGTGGTCGATCAAAGTTTCGGTATCCGGTTTTAGTGGTCCATGTGTCTTGGTCCGGCACTCGATGGATAAGTGTGATAGGGATTACCCTGCCACATGGTTGAAAAGGATGATAATAATACTTCAAAAATTAACTATTGTATCGAGCAAGCATCATTCACCCTTTCCAGGAAATTCACCTAACCGAAACTATGAAATTCCGATGGCATGCAATTTTATGCTTTATTGTTCTATTTTCGAACCGAAAGGAAATCAAATAATTGGAGTATATAAATTTTCAGTACCCACCCACTAGATTCTAACATATTTATATGGAGTCATAGAACGACCCCGTTTCAGAGATAGATTTTTCAGAAGACACATGCAGAAATTGATCGTCGAAAACAGCCTATTTTCTAGCACTCCATTGCTAGCACAGCTTGAAGAATTGTTCTAATGCCACCAAAATGAAGAGTATCCCTTACCTAATCATTGCTGGATTGAACATATTTTTTGGATTCATAACTATAGAGAGACATGATTAAATCTAAGATGCTTGCTTTTCCGATTTTTGCAGTTCTTCATTGAAAATCAAAATTTCAGAAACTAATTTTTAATTTCTATAGGAATAGAAGCAGCAGAATTTTTTTCATGTGATAGCATAGCCAAATAGTGCATGAAAAAAATCCACTTGAGTTCATGTATCTCCGCTTGATTTGCACGTGATGAGAGCTGGTCTCATACATAGCATTTAATGATGAAGCCTCATGCTAGATCGCCTGTAGCTGGGATGATACTGACTCTAGCCCCATTTTTGTTGCAGAGGAAGGTAGACAATGGAAAGGGCTTCTCATTTTACTGGGAGCAATTTTACGGAAAAAATCTATGGCGAAATACCAGGGGTACAAATAAAGTTGAAATTTTCGTGAAAAATTCCACTTTGGTTTTGATTTTTTCTCTCAAATTATGAGAAAGCTGGAGTCGAATCAGACTTATGGCAGTAATGCTAGAGTGTACCACCAAACAATGATAAGAGGACAGGTCGTCAAATTTTAGGACAAGGGAGTAGTGGAAATTCAAAGTTGGTGCACAAAAACGAGCAGGACTTATGACTCAGCCCAATAAAAAGTTCGATTATTTCGTCGAAAAGGCCGCCCATATCAGAATTAATCCAATTCAGAGTGTTACGAAAGCAGAACGAACGTTCCAAATCGTGTTTAATTTCTTTGGGCAACGCTTTATACATTGAGGCTACCTTAATATCATTTTAGAGTTGACTGAAGTCTTTAATTACTTCTTTAATGGAAGCTTTGGTAGTCCTCTCAGCAACACTCCTGTTCTCTATAAGGAGCGACACAAAAGTGCTCATGAATACATTTGGAATCTGGAAATCGTAGGAAAGCCAAACGTTTTACCTATTTCACGTGATCTACTTACTTTGCGCTCATATTCCACTACCAACATCACTTCAAAACGTCTTCCATCCAATCTAAGCAATCCAAGAAAGCCGTCCATGAGAATTGTTATAGCCTAAACAAAGATAATGAAGATACTGGCAACACAAATGATTGCAACGTCTTTTATAAATTTTTGAGTCTGTGGGAGCGCCTTGGCAGCAAGTTTGTCGATTGCTTTGCGTCTTGAGCTAAGAAAGAGGTGAGTAATCGGAGCTACGCTCACAAATTTACTGTAAAACTGAAAAAAAAGAAATATAAAATAGCCATCGGGATCCCTTTAAAACTCAGCTTACGTTCTCTGTGACATTGTTCAGCTCCACAAATACGTTGATATCTGACATTTCCGCACGAAGATCATTTATTTCTTTGGGCGCGAATTTCATAGCGACGAAAGCGTCTGAATCAAATTTAGCATAATCACAATACATATATTTTTAGTTATGATGAAGAAGGGGAAGGGGGTTTTTGAAATCAACCTCAATCAACATGGCGTTTTAATCATATACAGAACTAATATGATTTAAACTTTTTAAAATTACTCACCAAAACATGTGTCAGAGTATTCGCTTTCGGAGAAGTTATTACGTGCGATAGCAATAAGGGAATCGGCATAATTGTGAAAGTCCATTCGATTCAGAACTTTTGTCAGTCGATAAAATTCGTCTGATGGAGAGTCATCCTCAAAGGGCTGCTTATTGAGCCTCTCCAATGAAAGAACAGATGCAAATGTTGCGAAGAAGTAAATGAGAAACATTTGCGATTGTGGCCAATGGAATGAATGCAATAGAATGGGCACTGTGTAAACTGAAACGTATTGCCACGTATCCTTCTTTCGATAGTGTAAACTATATATGAAATTAGTGGGCGTATTTATCGTACTTTACCTGTGAGTCACCTCTTTTTATTATGATGAACACTACGAGGTAATGCGAAATCATATCGAAATTGTGGTATCATGAACAATCCCTTTCCACTTTGATATTCATCAAAAACGATACTCATCTTCATGCGTGCTACATTTTCATAGAGCAAATAAATACTTAGAAAGCGTGCGGGAACATCAATGCACTTTTGATCGACTGCAATTTCTTGGCGTTTATCGTGCGTTTGAAATTCTCAGCAAACTTATTGTGCTGGTTAGCGGCCTCCCGGCCTCTTCCCTTCTCCGCCTCCTCGAATGTTCGTCAAAGGTCAGCTACGAGTGGAATGGAAAATATTCGCACGATAAAAGGCAATACGAAAAGCGCAGAACCATCGTTTATCGCAGCAAAAAAGCCATATGATGACAATATATTTGTGAAATATTCTTAAAATTAACATATAATTTCCAGCTCGGCGCCAGAACTTGAGGACATTCGCAAAACATCCAATTATGTTGGGCTACTTCTTCTTCAAAGAGTATGCACTATTGTTCCCTTTTATAAGGACTCTCAATAGTTCTTGCTCGATCTGATATAATTTTTTTTCAATCTGACATTATTTTCAGAGACCACACGGAATGTGTTACAGCAGTAGTAATGATGCGAGAATCAAAAGAAGAAAGAAGCTTGAGAAGAGAAGGATCGTATGCACCCAGTTTACCCGTAATAATGGCGAAATCGAAATGCCCGTTGCGGAGAAGATTTCTGTATACCCTCTATAACTCTATGGCTCACATAATATTTGACAGCAAATAAATGAGTTATGGAAAGTGGAATTTATGCTCACGGATCAGACACAAGGGGTGGAATCAGGTGAATTGTCGTCCAGCATCAAATATCAAGGTTGAATTGGGTTAGGTCTCCCACGAAACTCATTTCTCCGCCAATTATATTTTCAAATGTGAATTGCACGCAATAAACTTGTTCAAATGCTCGACTGGCGAATATACCTGGCACAGAGTCGAAATCGGATATTATCTGTAATTTCAGATCGGATGTCGTTGATGTGTTTATTTGTAAAAACCTACCTCATCCGAAAACAATGCAATTTTTTCATCTCCTTTTAAGTATGCACGATTGTTCGCTTTTAGAAGGACTCTCAATAGTTCTTGCTCGATCTAACATAAATATTTTCGAAATGAAATAAAATAATGCGAAAAAAAACTTGTGCTTACCTTCCTCAGCCAAATTACGTTCGATCCTGTTCGGTGCTGATGAAGTTTTACGAAGTCCCATCTTCTAGATATCATGTTTATGAAGAAGGCGCCTTCGGCGTAGAGCGCTTCAAGCAGCTGCAATAAAAAATTTAAAAAAATATTTCAAATATAGCATATACCTCCAAACTAGAATTATAAAATTGTTTTCCCCACTCCTTGCCCATAAAGACCTCATTGCTCTGATTTAAATGGTTCTTCTCTTGGTCGCTGATTTTCATCATAGCGAATGAAGCTTAATTTTTTGTGGGTTTAAGAGCTCTTTTTCGTTTGCGAAAATCTGAGCATACTCACTAGCGCATGAGTCAACATATTCTTGAATTGGCATGACCAGTTTTCGGGCTCTTTGTATATATTTCTCCTTTACTTCATGTGACGATATTCGTAACAGAAACGAATTGTCTTTGAGTAGCGCATCAATATTCAAGCTATTATCCCAGAATAAATTATAAAGTTCGTCGAACACTTCATTTGTATCATAATGAAGCCATCGCAAAACGTTACTGATGCATAATGATTGTTCCAAATCTCTTTTAATTATATCATTCAACGCTCGGTATTTCCTAGCCGTCTGAAATAGTTTATTAATTTGGTTATTATGCAAATACCAGACAATTTTAGTTGCTGCCCTGACAATTAGATGAGAATTGAACTGCTGTGATTCAACTACTCTTTTCAAATCAACATCATCAACAAATGCAGTTAAAGCTTCTTTGAAGATCAACTCGATCCAAAATAACGAAATATCTTAAGTTTCTATAGATAGTAGTCGCTCACTTCACTAATAAATTCAATTGTCTCAAGCGTATTGTTCGCAGAAAATCTCGAAATCGAATTTGATCGATCCGTAATCATTGAGTACAAATGAGGCATGAGATCTTTCCAGTCGCTCGGGTTTTTGAACTTCAGGTGAAATACGGTTATTTCAATAAATGAAACAACCAACATCGTTCGTTTTGTTGTAGTTCTTTCTTAGGTTTACAAGCGACATGAAGTCGCTTTGAACTTGCTCCATTTCAAAAAGAGAGGGTTTCATCTCGACATACACATCTCAACTTTATTTATTTACAACTCTCTATCTAAATAGAATACCGTAGCAAGTCTCCTTGTACACTTCTTCGGAGAAATTGTATCGAAGTGTTTCCGAGAAGAAATCGTGAGCAAATATGACTTTTTCTTCGAAGGTTAGGTTGAGTACTGTGGTCAGGCGATCGATTCTGCGGTATTCCGTCCAAACAGCAGTTGAAGAGGGAAGTAGGAAGAGAAAGAATAGGATGACCATGCCCTGGAAGGTTTCGATGGTTATACTTTTTGAATATGGAAGCATCAAGAAGGTTCAATCAATATCGAAAATCGAAGAATGAATGAACCCCTCTGATTTGTCTGGATCGTTCCGTGAGTCAAATGTAAACATAGTTGTACTCTCGCTTGATCATAATTATTGTGGGAATGATTTGTGATGTTGGAGAATAAAAGCACAAAATGTAAAAAGTACAAAACTTGAATATTTGAATGTAAAATGCACTTCTAATTAATATGAGGATCTTCAATGTCTTCTGTTTGTATTAATGCTTGAGATTCTTCAAAAAAAAAAAAGTCGTTTTCGCGGTGGTTGCTTCAATAGGAAACGATCGTAAACATGCCATTTCAAGAGTGGTACATTATGCAGCGCAAAATAATTTCCTTTCCTTTTCACTTTGTCACTTGCGGATCTAGCTGGAGTGTTTTCTGATTTGCTTTTTTAGAGTGCAATCGAAAAATGCAACAGCATGAGAGCTTTGTTTTACTTGCTGCTGCTGTGATCCTTCTTCCCATCGTCATTCCTGGTATAAACAAAAATAACTGTTTGTATCTTTGTTAATGTTTTGCTCAGGCGACGCATCTCTTGTCCCAGCAAGACAGCGACGGTACACGGAGGCCGAGAAAGAGGCAGCCCTGGAGAAAGTGAGGACGGTAGTCAGGCTAACGAAGACGTTCAGCACGCACATCCCCGTCGTCGGCACTTACGTGTCTTCTGTAATTCTCCCTGTCTTACTAACGCCTCTTCATTTCGCAAACTTTTTGGATAATTCTCGCAAGATGAGAAACATAACAGTCGAAAAAGCAAAGTTGTGAAATATTCGTCCTTTTTTATGTTTCATACATAACGCACGGTGATTCAGGCATTTGGGCTTGCCGAAATTGTAATTAATCATCATATTCCGGACAAAGTTGATCGAGAACTAGCAATTCTGGGAAACTCCTTGAAAAAGGCGAGAATATTCTTCTAAATTTGTATTACCGCATCATTTTTTGCAGCTGAGCTCTGGAATTTTAGCCGAAATTGAGAAATTGAAGGAAGTCTGCAGAGGTTTTCAGTATTCGGAGGTTGGGTTCGAATGTTTTCTTGTACTTGAACACGCTTTAGATTGCGAAAGAAACATACGCATTATTCATGCAACTGACTGACGTTCTGGTTCAACGCAGCGAGAACAAAACGTACCGTCCCCAAACCTTTTTACATGGATGCGTGTCGACGAATATTATGCTGAAGATTCACGTATTGTTTGAATAATGGATTGGCGAGCGGCAAATAATTCAGAAAATTCCCAATTTTATTGTATCTCCGACAGCGAATATTCTAAAGTCTGCGTTGGACGCAGATCCGTTCCACCAGACAACCACCCTCGCTAAATCGGAAGCAACAATTCTGGAAACACTCAATACTTTGGCAAGTTAATTGCTGTTTCTCACATGATGTATACAATTTTAATTGTAGGCCTTCCTGAACATTTTCTGCATCAAGTTCAACTCGGTGCGTTTTTTAAAATATTTTTTATTTTATTAAATATCCGGTAATAAATCAGAGTGCCGAATTGCAAGAGAAGGACGTTGCACCCGCAGTAAAATCAGTTAGAAAAATTCATACAATGATGACCAAGGACATGGAGAATTACAAATCGCATGTATGAGACGGTTTAAGCTAAAGTATACATTGCTTTTTAAGGATAATTTCATTAAAATCGAAAATATTGTTAAAGACGTGGTAAGAAAACCTGAATTTAAAAATGATACGGAAAGAGCATCCGAGTTGATGAGAAGACTCAGATTGATTCATACGAGGTAACAGAGAAAGAGAAAACAAAATAGAACCTTGTCATATCAGTGATCGATTTGTTGTCGTTGTCAGCAAAAAGTGTGACTTAGAAGAAATCTATCGCGGAATAAGTGTAGGTCTTAAATTGCTGACGAAAGGTCGAAAGGCTGATAAATTATAGAGCAACGTTTACAAAAACCAAACGGAAGGTGTACTAATCTATCGAAGTCGAACAATCCAATCGATGAGTGACGCCGATCGAAGTTCGTGGGGAGTTGCCCACAGAGATGCTTACATAGGAAGATGGTGAGTATCTGAGATGTGCAAAAATAAATCGATCTTTCTCATTGCTATTTCTAATCGATATTTCTAATTTATTTGTCAGCATTGCGAAATGAAAATTTGAGGCATTTTGCTCGCCGTGGCGTCGATAGCTAGTTCTTTGTAAGAACGCATTGAAAAAGCCATTAAAGGGGCAGTTATTTCAAAAACGTCGGCCAGGCTTAAACTTCATCAGTTTAAGCGAATCACACGATCTATCTGATGCGTATGCAGCTGTTCGCAATATCGGATTCATCTTGATCAAGCAAGAGAAGTGTAAAATGGTCATTGAAAGCGACAAGGAATTCGCAATCAAGAAACCATTCGAGGAAGGACGAGGAAGGATCGCAGCATGTGACAAACTTATTCCGGCAGCAGGAGTTTCCCAGCCCAGAATAAGGACCTTTACAGACCCAATTATCGTGTATCCTGCTTGAAATGTGATTTGTTAGTGAATAAACGTGTGTACTCTTGTTGTCTTGTTTATGAAGACTACTTTTGAATGGATAATACAAACGTATTAAATGACGAGATAGATTTTCCAAGTACACATAATGCTGCAAAATACAATGATTGGTAATCGGTTAAAACTTAGTTAAATACAATTTTGCTAGCTTTTGCTTTTCGTTATGTCAAGTTCAAACAATGCTCATAAAATTAGCGAATCCCATAAATCCGGAAACGGAGTGATTGTTCGGATTGCTCTATGGCGAAGTTCTCTCGCTTCCACACACACACACGTATCGATTTTGCCTGTGTTACAGGTAGCACACAATTAATATTCTGATCGCTGAAGAATAGGCACAGTACTAAATCGACCGAAGATTCTTCTGCTTCTCGTTCTAATGTTAATGCCAGCGCTAAAGAACGGTGAGTTTCTTATTTATTTAAAATTATTTTGGTCGTTATAAAGTTATTTTACAGGAGCAAGTGTCGAAGTATCGACCTCTAAGCCGTTCGTATCTGCTGAAAACCTGAAATCGTTCCAAAACTTCATCACCTTGGTTAAATCAGTGTCGTCAAACATCACTGGCGATCGGAAGCAATTGATCCTCAATGTTATTCTCGATCTGCCCAGTATAGTAGATGCACCTGTAGACGAGGAGAAAATTGCCGCTATCAAGAAGCTGGAACGAGAAGTTGAGGAAGTGAGATTACCTATTTGATTAATAAATTGGTCAAAACAAATTTCGATTACCTAACAAAACTACTATGACGAGATACTTGATCATTTTGTGCACTTTTTCCATGCATATCCTAAGGGACAGAAATTTCGAATTTAAAAAGAAACAAGGTTTTGAAATTTAAAAGGAAAAGAGACATTGCTGGGAAGAGACTAGATAGGAAAGACTTCCTAAAGAAATGCGGTTGGATGTTTCGGTTCATTGGGTCATAGTCACCCAACCGCCTCAAATAAAAATAAATACACATCCAAGGGTTATTTGCAGATCGGATTCGAGATCAGTAATTCGCTCTCAGTGGCCAAAGACATCTGCGCTGGCAACATGTTTGAGAAAGTATGTGATCTTATTTGGAAATTATTTCATTATATAACATTCGAAAAAGCAAAAAAAACATCTTCAGACTTCGGTACAAGCCGGAGCCCTGTTCAGCCTGTTGTTGGAAGCTGTGGTTGGATTGTGGGAGAATGACGATACGTTTGTACACATTTTTCTAGATGCCTGCGAAGATCAAAATCTTGAGCTGGAACTGAAGGTAGTTGATGGTGGTCTATGTTATTTATCACTAATAAAAACTAGCTAGCATAATTTAAAAAAAACTTAACTAGCATAATTTTCTAAAAAAAATCGATGGCGAATTCTATGCTATTCACCGATATTCTCTCATAAATTGCATAACTTTGTAGGGAATAATATGGATTTTGAACAGCGCTTTGTACAATCCGATGGCGAATTCTATGGAAGCGGATCCTTTTCACAAGTTCAGAACGATCGATGAAACGCGAAAGAGGATTCTCACAACTGCGAATACTCTGGTGATTTTTTTATTAGATTTCGTACTTTTTTTCTAATTTCAGGCTCTTGTGGAGACTTTCCGAAGGAAGTTACGAACCAGTGATAAGGTTAATTTAGAATATCACAACTGAAACATTTGTTATTTACATTCCGTTATCGGAGATAACTCGCGGACAATTTTACCGACAGAATTCAAAAACATAGAGACCAGCATGCCGTATAACACTCTTGCCCTACACCATTCTAATAAATATGGTAATTGTAATTTATGTCTAATTTAAGAATAGCTTTGAACTCGACAATGATGTATTTGATGACGTGGCAGCAATCGATCTGCGCCTAAACCAATTTATGGTGGAATATATAAACACGGTTTGATTTTCGTTTGTGTTGTACCGCATTTTGACTTCTCAGAACTACTTCAAAGAGAAAGTGCCGAAAATGATTGACGCTATAATGAGAAGAACTGATATTGTTAGTGATCAGGCTAAAGCTCTCGCATTGATGAATGCGCTTATGGAAGTTTATTCGAAGTTGGTTGGAATTAATAAGTGAATATTAACACTTCATCATTTAAGTGATCGTTTCGTCGTTGCTGTTTACAGTGAAGGCTGCGATATTAAAAGAGTTGTTCGTGCGGTATGGTTAAAAAAGAACATACGTAGAGTTCCCTTTTTGTTGCAGCCGGATGATCAACTCGTCAATGTTCCAACTCATAGAACTCTCGTTTACACGAGCAAAACGGCGTTCCAGAGATACGGCAACAGATATCAGATTAAATTCAGTAAAGCTAAAAATGAGATCAACTACTATTCATGGTTCTTTTTTTGCAGTTTATTTTTTAATAGCTTTGACAGAGTAATATTTTCAGTGATGACATTACTGCGAAGCATGTTGGAGATACGGCAAAAAACTGCTATGGTACTGATTGCACGTTTGTGTCCATTTTTGGGACGAATGTATGCGACGTTGTGATAGAACAAGACAGAAGATCATTCCAACGCATTGGCTATAATGTGACACTCTGCATTTCATCATATTCTGGTGTCCGCCGTCCTGTAAGCGTTGCGACGTACCCTAACTGACACCATGAAATTTTTATCGTGAATACTATTGCGATCGATGTGTGCGTCTCTAAAGATGATTTATAAATATAAATATAAATATTAAAAAAATATAAAAAATAATTGGCAAACACGATTGGAACCTCCGTGTGCCGTAATTCTTACAATTACAACGTTACTCATCAGGTTTCTACGAGTATGAAGAGAACGAATCTATTACATTATCATGAGATTATTTTCCATTCCATACGTAGCTCACCTTTTACTTCCTAGTGGCGGAGTTCGGAAGAGGCCGGGAGGAGGCAAGTGATCTGTCCTTCTGCTCTCTTCCTACCCCCTTCCTCTCAGCCAGATAGTCGATAGCTCGCATGAACATTCAGTTTGCTTAGCATTTCGATACGATTTGTTTTCTATGAGAATTTATGCTCAAATCGATCACTACAGCATTAAAAATCATTTATTTATGAGTGACTATCTGAGTCAGTGAAAAACTTTGCACTGACCCTTGGCACTAGCCAAAAAATCGAATTCCTCCAAAATTTGTGGGCAAGTAGTACTCACCGAGTGTAGCTCAGCGCCAACTGGTTTAGTGTTCTGGATCACTCTCCGTCGAGTGGCATCGTTTTTTCAGAGTTTCCGTGAATTTTTCAACTTTTTTAATTCGCAAGCGTTCGAAACCAATGATATATCAAATAATGCGCATCAGCTCTGTGAGTATTCACCACAAGTTTCATCTCGATCGATTTCAAACTGACCGAGAAAAATCAAAAAATCAAATTTTTTTCACTAAAGTTTGTGAAGAATCTGCTTCACCTGTAAAAAAGGACACTTTTGATGCGTCTATTTTATAGACCATCCTGTACCCCAACTATGATAGCAATATGAAAAAAAAAATATCTCGCAAGTCTGGACTTTTTTAAAAAATAGTGATGAAATTTTCGAAAAAAAGCCTTGACCTACCGTATCCATGAGGCGGCCGGAAGAAAAAACAAGTCCTTTCGCACCCCATGACCCGGGGTTCATGGTCCGAATATGGTCGGTGGTTGAACAAAAGTACCGTATGCCAAAGTGCACTACCGTAACCCAGCATGTTACCGTAACCAAAAATACAGTAATCCGGGAACCGCAAACTGACTTTTTTCGTAAAGTTTGTTTTAAAAATCCGTTCTTTGTTTATTTATGGGTAATTACTCGAGTAATTACTTGAGAAGTAACATATCTTAGTGTCTGTCTGTCTGTCTGTCTGCCTGTGTCTCTGTGTGTGTCTGTGTGTAACGTCTGTCGCGCTTTTGAAAAATCGCTATAACTCGGCTCAAACTCATCGTACAAGGCTATCTCCGGGACCATTGGACTCCTCATGGAAAAACAAATTTTCTGAAAAACAAATTTCGTCATAATTACGTAATATGACGAAATTTACTTCCGCACCGTTTTTCGCGCTTTTTTCGCTGAGAACTCAACCATTGCGGGCGTGCAATACACCAAACGACTCGTCATGAAGCGCGCTTTCACTTTTCACAAGAATTTCATCATCCTTACGTAATATGACATCCTCCTTACGCAATAACCCTCATTTTCGCGCGTAACTCAACGCAAACTCGACCAATCGAGATGTACTTAGGCTCAAACGACCGGCAAGTGTAGCGCCATTAAATTTTGAATAAATTTCATCATCCTTACGTAATATGACTTAATCCTTAGGCAATAGCTCTTTTTTTGCGCGTAACTCAGCGCAACCTCGTCCAATCGAGACGTACTTAGGTACAAACGAACCGGCCAATGAAAATTTAAATGAATTTCGTCATCATTTCGCAATGTGGCGTGATACTTAACCATCACTATAGTACTCGGCGTTTGAAAGCCTAACCTGCGATGCTCTTGCGGAAGGCTCGTGAGGCCTCGAGCGATCCGAAAAAAATTGCGATGGAGCCACTTCATCGCAACTTTTTGTCGGATCGCTCTCGGCCTCACGAGCCTTCCGCAATAGAGGATGCCAACTCGGTCCGCGACTGTGATTATTGCATCTATTTTTTTCGGCCCATACGGAAAAGGGAGATCTAATGCTCGTCAGAATACAAATATTAACTATAAAATACACGACCCGGCGTAAACGTAGCAACCGAAGGTTGCTAGTTTTTTTTACAAAATATACTCAACTAAACATCATAGCCGAGTGGCTAACGAGTTACACCAGTAAGCGAAGGTCATTGGTTCGGATCCCGAAGGTTCCAAAACTTTTTGCTATAATTTGTCGACTTCAGTTAAGATCCCGTAGATACGGTACGCACCTACCGTAACTCAAAGTACGAAATAGGTCGGGGGTCGACCAATGGAAACAATAGAAAACTTACAGTATAAATAGTGTCAGTAAATGTCGAATACACGCGGTAAATTGGAGGGACTATTTCTTTTTTCAATTTGTTGCAATTTTGAATTGGCGGGCAATGGTTAAGTAGGATGACGCGCAGCTGAGTATTCAATAGTGAAGTTATTTCGAGCGCTCCCCGCTCGCGAGCGGTCCCTCTCATTTCGATCGCGAGCGCCGGTCGCTCGCGAGCGAAGTGAGAGTGACCGCTCGAACGAACTACACTAGTATCCAAGTCGCGGTTGTCAGCAGAGCCGTGATCTGTGTTTAGTCTGTGCTGAGTATGGTGGTTGTTCGTTTTTGATTACCAATCAGCCAATCAGGAAAAAGTGGTCGGAGTCTTGCTTTTGCATGGACTCCAGATGCTGTGCAATTCTGTAATCAAGATCTCGCCAAATGAGTTTTTCCCATAAAAAAAGTGATTCCCGAAAGAAGACATTCTGTATTCTTGTTATGAAGAGAGGAGTAATCTAATCAAGTTTAAACAATATGTTTTTTACTCAAGGCTTACGATGCGCGAAATATCAAAAAAAGTAAAATTCGCGAGTGATTTTCCAGTGGACGGAGTAAACATGTCAAACTTTATTAAATTGATTACTTTTGTGAGATGAGAGATACATATAAGAAAATGAGAAATTTTGGAACAGCTTATTTCGATTCAGTGTTGATTTTTTGAATAATATCATACAAAATTCGCGATATATCTTCTTGACAGTCTACCATCTCATCATAATCCTGCTCCCATTCTCCAATTTCATATTCTTCATCTTCATGAGTGTGTCTCCGTGCTCTACTCACAACTGGGGTTCTTGATAGTCGAGAGAACAAACTCTTGATCTGTTCATATGTTGGTCTGGTCTCAGGGGGAATAGAATCATCTGCCTTCAGAAGCCGAATTGCCTCTTTTACTTCAGGTCTCTGTCCTGCCTTCATCGTTCTCTCATAGTAATCAACCAAAAACTTCCTCGGCACTGCAGGCAATCTTCCTCCCTTCCGTTTCTTCTTCATGGCAAATCCTTCTTCAGGAATGGGAATAGATGAATCGAAAATCGAATCAATAACGTCTTTGAGTGGTAGAAGTGGAGAGAGATTAGCTATGCTCTCGAGATTTTTCTTGAATGCTCCAACGCAATAATCAACCATATCGATCTTCTCGGGAATGATTTTGTGTGTTCCCCATTCCAGATGATTCATTAGACACTTGTACCGGATGAAACCAGCTCCGCACCAACAGTAGTGCAGGCTGTCTCTCGGGTTGGAAGGTCCAGAAGGGGCATCACTTGCTGAGTCGTCGTCGCGATCTTCATATTCCTCTCCATATTGATCATCATCTTTCCGTTTGTAGTCATTCAACCAGAATCCAGCTTCTTTTCGATTGTTCACGAGGTATTTCTCCCTGTCTGACTGTCCTCTGTTCGCAACATAACCTCCTTCCTCGTGAACATCCAGTTCCGTTTCGATTGGATCCATATTGGGCACTATCCTTCCAGGGCCAATTCCCTTATACTTCCAGACTCGAATCGTATCGGGAGTAAACTCGAAGTGTCCGAAGTGGGAAATCTGCGATAGCTTGGATTCATCTGGCATCTTCCACGGTTTCTTGGCTGTTACTCGATGGATCGAAGTTCCTCTCATTTTCCTTCCCGAGGTCAGGGCAATGAACATGTCTTTCAAATCAATCACATTCTTTCCTGTGTTGACGTAGCTCCGAATCACCGTTTTCCCTTCGCCAAACTTCCTATCTACATCAGACTTCCCGTGTTGTTGTTCAGAGAATGACCACGAAAGAATTGAAGTAGTTGTTCGTCTTGCCAACCATTGCACCGATCCGAGTGTCATGCTTGAGTGGTACGGACCTGAATTGACCAGTTTTATAAATATTGCAAGTGTGTAAAATAGTGTTGTTAGACCGAGATACTAGGCTCTTGCGTACAAGAACGAAAAATATGTTCACGAAGAAAAGCACTCGCGAGAAGTGTCGAACAAGGCACTCGCGAATGAATTGTGAGCTCAAAGGTACTCGCGAATAATTGATCGCGAGTGAATGTTAATCGCTAGTCATTTTTCATATTTTGCTCGCGAATAATCGGTTAAAATGAACGCGAGGAAAATGACTCGCCATGAATTGCTCAAGTGAACAACGCTAGTGTGCAACAACTTTTTTTGAATTAGGAAGGAAGTTAAATCTCACCGGCGTTATCCGATCGAATATTGAATGTGTGCACGCCCATCTTCTTCGACTCAACTAGAACATGCTCCAGAATGGCTACGACCACAGCACTGTCCTGAAGAGTTAAAATATTCAATACATTTCGAGTTTGGAATCAAACCTGAACTCCATTGTGGAGCAGATGGAAGAAAGTATGGGTAACATATTCATCTCCAATCTTGGTGATAAGAACAGTCCCGTGCCATGATTCACCCGCCTTTGCGAAAAACTCCTCTTGCGGTTCACGGTACCACATCGGTTCAAATTTATTCGCAAAATCGAGAATCAGAAGTCCCACTCCTTCCACGAGATTGCTCTTGAAGTATGCTAGAACTTGATCAGTGAATACTGAGCGCACCTGTAATGAAGTTTGAATTATTCGATGAGGGCTACAATGTATTACCACATGAAATTTTAGTTCCAATATATCTTCCGTATGAGATTTAATGTTATACTGCATTTCTGTGAGTTCCTTCTTGTTAGAAGCATCGGCTTTGTCGACTGCTTCTTGCATACGTGTTTCCATCTTCCTGGATTGAAAAAAGTCAGGAAACAATGCATCGCACATTTTAGACCTCGTGGTTTTCACAATATGGTTGCACCGAGGGCACTGATGATTATGATCGTGTGAGAATGTGTAACGAAAATCTGGCTCATCCGGGTCCGACAAAGCATATTTGAGACAATGGTCCGCAATCAACGACTCTTCTTTAAGATGAAGAGGGAAGTCTGTTTTCAAATACAACTGCACTTCGAGGATATCATATCGATGTTCAGTATGCTCTTGCTTGTTGAATTGCACAAGTTCCAACATCCTATCAAGAATTACAAGCCAGTCCTCATAAGCCTGAATCATGAAACATTGATTGAATTGAAGCGTATACACCACTAACATAGAATGCCTTCGCCTTGGTCTTATCAACACAAGAGGCAGCATGTCGTTGATCAGCTGGAATGCCACGGAGAACTCGATGAATAGAAGAATCGCTCGCTAAGTGATCCTCCATATCATTTTCCTTCATAAATTGTCCGAATTGTCTAATTATCTCGGCATGGCCCATAAGTCGAATCGTATTAGGAATTTGGACAACTTCTCCTGTTGATAACTTTACATCACGGGTTCCGATGGGATTAGATTCCATCACGTGGGGACTGAAGTTCAATTTTGATCAATTATTTTTGTAATATAAGCATACCTAGATAGGAATCTGGCTAGTTGATTCATCCCTTCGTGATCAATGCGGTCCAGTGTTCGAGGGATTTCGGTAGGGTACAGATTACCCGACTTTGCAATGAGTTCGGCCCGATAGAACTTGGACTTGGATAGTGATGGGACATATCGAGCAACCAAATGGTATGGGTAACTGCCGGCGACAAGTGAGATCACGAAATCTCTCTCCCGAGGACTTCGTGCCATCAAGTATGCGTATCCGATCGTTTCCATTACACCATCAATACTCGCTTCTGCCTCATTTGAGTAACCTCGCGAGCATCTAGCATTCACCGAAGCTTTGAGCTCCTTCTCATGACCAGGTGCTACGTAATGAATTGTCCATTCCTGCACAGCCAAAACACCTGAGATAGATCAATTCTTACTGAGAATCCACGATTTAAGAATATGTTAATGAAATATGAGGTCGTTTGCGTAAAATTCGAGCAAAGGCTGGCACAGTGGAAAAAGTTAAATCACTGAAATTTTGTGTTTAGGGTTGTCAGGGGTACTGATGACTATGGGCATATTCATTTTTTATTAGGAGTCTTCGTTGACTCCAGATGGAGTCACGCCAAAAACAGTTTTTGTTTTGTTTCTTCGTTATCAATGCTCCTAAAATTAAGTGAATGTGGCTCCTGGGTCAAATTTTGATGGCGAATACGGCTGTGTATTTTATTTATTTTAGTTTTGAAAAATAAATTTATTTTATTTATTAAAAAATTTAAGTTGCAAAATAGACTTTGCTAACTATAATTGATCGACGCGGAGCGATGTCAGGATTCTAAATCTTTTTAAAAATGTTTAAAAAAGCGTCGCCATAAGGAGTTATGATTTTTTTACTGAGTAAAGCTCATCAGAGAATCGCTTGGCCGGCCTTGATCTACACATTACTAGGTCTCTTCCCAAAGAAAAAAAAAAAAAAACAAAAAAAGCAAAAAAAGAAAAAAAAAAAAAAACAATGGGAAGAGACCAAGAAAAGAGTAGATCAAGGCCGGCCAAGCGATTATCTGATGAGTTGGACTCAGTTAAAAAATCATAACTCCTTATGGCGACGCTTTTTTAAACATTTTTAAAAAGATTTAGAATCCTGACATCGCTCCGCGTCGATCAATTATAGTTAGCAAAGTCTATTTTGCAACTTAAATTTTTTAATAAATAAAATAAATTTATTTTTCAAAACTAAAATAAATAAAATACACAGCCGTATTCGCCATCAAAATTTGACCCAGGAGCCACATTCACTTAATTTTAGGAGCATTGATAACGAAGAAACAAAACAAAAACTGTTTTTGGCGTGACTCCATCTGGAGTCAACGAAGACTCCTAATAAAAAATGAATATGCCCATAGTCATCAGTACCCCTGACAACCCCAAACCACAAAGTTTCAGCAATTTGACTTTTTTCGGCTGTGTAATTTTCCGTATAATTTTGCTCGGTTCTTACACAAACGGCCTCATATGACGAATCAGTAATGGGCTGGCACAGCAATATTTTATGAAATTGTAAAAATGAGGGAATTGAGGTTCTCGAGGGTGGTGATCATCGCTGTCAACTTCATTTTGCACCAACTCAATCGGTGCAGCCATGCTGCAACCTTGCTGCGTGGTGCCATTTTTTGGTATCTCGGTTTTCCGCCCATGAAATGCTCTGAAAATTTTAAAGCGTGTGTAATCGACTACTGCGAGTCGAACCATGATACTACCGTTTCATGAAAATGCTTCGTTAGAATATAAAAATTATTTTCTCGAATGTCAGGTCGAAGTGGTCTCTGAAATATTTATTTTCAGATGCGCTATCACCAGAGGATCAATATTTATATGCATAGTATGAGGTTTAAAGAAGGCGTCCCACGAACCGCGCGGGCGAATATGCAAAGTGAGGAATGAGAAGGACGCTCTCCTCATTTCGCACGCTCTCTCGCTCGTTGCCTGCTTTTCAGGGTCTCTTGGAACGCAGCCAATTGATCATAACTCAGTTCAAACGAAAAATGGTGACTTGGGAGTTTCGAAAGTGTTATCGGGTAACAGCGATCCACCACCTTACATCGAGAACTCAGTTAGCCAGATATTCGTGGGACACCTTCTTTAACATTAACGTTTTTTTTCTTTGACGACATTTTCATCATTCGCCGCTATGCTTGGTGTAAAAAGCGAAGAATTAAATAGGTTTCGTTCAATATCGCGCCCTCATTCCTCACTTTTCACTCGAATAATCGGTGTTAGTGTCAGAAAGATGGCACAAAAATAAATTTAACAAAAAAACGTTAATTTTAAACCTACTACTATGCATATAAATATTGATCCCCTGGTGATAGCGCATCTGAAAATAAATATTTCAGAGACCACTTCGACCCCCCTTTTCATAACTTTTCTCGATTTGTTGAATTTTTGCTGTGCCAGCCATTACAGGCGATTGATTGATTCTTACGCGAACGCCCTCATATGTATTGGCAAGGTGGATATGTCGTACAAAACCAGCTATATTTGAAATGGTTGGATTCAGGGGTGTCTATTAACCCTATTTTTAAGCCAGAATAAACTATAAATAAAAGGCATGTGATACTCTTTTGAGCACTTCCTGCGTGCAATGTTTCTGATATTCTTATAACACATTTATGGAAATAATACATTTATTGTATGTGAATAACGTGTTTAACAAAGCAAAAGTACTTCTGAAATTACCAATAACCAAACATGAAAATTCAACAACACATAATTAAATTAATCGAGATCAATATCTTCCATTTCTTCATCGATTTCCCAGCAGTCTGTTGCATACGAGGAAAATGAAGACGATCTCGTGGCCGCCCCGATCTGGAAAGTGGAAATTTCGATTGAATGCGCGGAATACTGTAGATCCTCACCTGAACACCGGCCGCTGCCTCCGGTTGATGGCCTCCGACGACCGGACCCGCGAGTCCTTCCTGTAAGGACACATTATCAGGTGATACGATTACGGTAGATTGAGAGTAATCGGAAGAAGTTACCGTAATCCTCACCTGAACACGGGCCGCAGCATCCGGCTGAGGGCCTCCGACGACCGGAACCGCGAGTCCTTCCTGTAAGGACACATTATCAGGTGACACGATTACGGTAGATTTAGAATCGCCCAGAGAAGCTACCATAATCGAAAATAAGTACTTAAATGAAATATTCAAGTTATTAAAGTAATCCTCACCGGAAGAAGAGGATTGATGATACCGCATTCAATATTGGCCAAATCGGGGTACAATCTACTGTGAGCGACTGCCTGAAGCATGGAATACATATTCGAAAAAATACAGAGGAAAACGCCACCTTTAAATTATAAATAGTTCTAACCATTTCAATAGTTAGATTAGAAAATATTTAAATATTGCCAACCTTGGGAGCAGCCTCATCTTTCTTTGTTCTCAATGATTTTGGCACGGGAAGCTTCTGCGCTCCCTTATAGCAGGTCGCGTACGAGCCGGACGAACATCGTCTGCAGCAACTGCAGCGATTCCACACACTGTAAAGAGGTTTAAATCGTTTCACTAGGTTAATTACTCGAAATTAGGCTGTGTTTTCTAAAGAGATGAAAGTCAAACTGGCTAGTCACTCACCAAACCGCAGTTAGAAGGACGAAAAACATCACAGCCCAAAAGGCGGTGCTATTCATTGCGTCCCAAAAAAGCTCAGGAACTCCACCGTTATAGTTGACCATGTTTTCTGAAATATACAAATATACATAAGCATAAACATTCCGTGAACCAATGTTAAAAGCATAATAAATAATGAATCAAAAAATAAATACAATGAAATCAGAAATTAGACCGTATGCACACTGTACGGTATTCCATGTGCTTACCCGATCATAAAATGACATTATTAAAAAATTGTTTGTTTCTACTACTGTATCAAATGAAAAATTGTTCGATATAAAAGATCAAGCTTCGATTTATTTGCCTCTTTTTTCATTTCAGTCTTTATTGTTTGGAAATCAGTCCTTCGGTCCCTCTAAATCGGATGCACCAGTGCTCTATGCAGAAGCATCCGAGAAAGCCATTTTTCGAATTCAGTTGCACCCTACTCGGAGGCATCCGTGCATTATTCGGACTCATCTTATTGTTATCAAACCAGAGCGACAATTTTGGGTTATTTATCCCACAATTACCGTATCTCCAAGATACACCGTAACATCAACTTCTTTACCGACCTAATCTCACCCCTACCGTAATCCCTCCCTTCCCTACCGCGACTCCATCTTCTTGCCTAGGACTAGCGATTTGATTCTTAGATGATTTTGAGTATCAAATTATTCTCCCTCTTCGTCCTCCGTCAACTTTTCTTGTTCATTCATGCTTTTGATTCCCTCGTGACATATGCGATATACCATTACTCACCATCGACTTTCTTTCGCTGAGTCTCCTTCTTGTATTCAGAAAAATCCTTGCGTGGAATCAAACGACTGATTCCAACCATTTTGGCGAATTCGAAAAATTTTCTTGCTTGCATTTCTTCGCGAGTACATTCGTCTGGGTCGGAAACAGTACACACTTGCAATGAATTTTCGAAATCCTCATTTTTCTCGTTGAATTCGTTGATCACAGCCATCATTTCTTTGTGATGCTCGAAACATATCGCTAAAAACATATTTCATATTTTCGGAATATTTATCATTGATCCATTATTTAGTTGTTTTGTCTTTAAGAAAAATCAAATAAAGATAAAAATTCCCCTAAACATTGACCTTTTTAGCCGCATGCAGCCGTAATTGATTCTACTCTTTTTTCAAAAACATATGTAAATCACAACATGAATACACTACAAAATTATTTCAAAATTTCAATATCATTTTTACGCAATATTTTCGCAAAAAAATTGTATACTCACGGATGCCGACATGAACGTGTTTGCCAGTTGATAACAAATACATCCGAGCTTCTTCACGCTGCACGTAATGAATCTTTCGACCACTAATTGGTTCGGCATGTTGAATAAAAGGCCAACTGCACAATACAATCGTTCTATCTGAAATAATTTCCGTGAAATTGTGTTATCTGAAGCAAACCTTTTGGATCATAATTCACATGCTTGTATGTTGCAGATTTCCAATCAGACAGGAGTTCTTTTACGTGCTGTGGACAGATATATTCATCCTTCCACTTCTCCAACTCGGATGGATCTTTCATGTAAATAGCACCTCCGCGATTCAAGAGAAGATCTGGTTTTGCAAATGATCCATGAAGTTCCATTTCATGCCCTACTCTTTGGACGAGCGTGCCGAGCCTTAGTTAATGAAATTGGTTTGCAATTTTAATTTTGACTCCTTACTTTACTGGTTCACCTTCGCATCGTATTGAGACTGCCGATGAAGGGGTTCTTGATTCCCGTTCATCTTTGCCGAATCGATGAATACCAAAGAAGCAGGACGGTTTCTGTTGTTTGTTTGGCGTTGCCTAAGATTATTAGAATGTAATTGTCAATGCATTACTGAAAATACTCACTTCTGAATCGCATCCACTTGAGCTAGTGATTGATAGAAGAAGAATAACGAATATGAGAAGGAAGACACCGATTATTTTTTTCCTGCTATGTACTCGAGGCATTTCAAGAACGAGATCAATGAAGAACTTGGATACTATAAAAATAGAATTAATTGTTCTATTATTATAAACAACAGATGATTTCCGAGAAAAGAATACAAAGAGAAGGATAGAAAGAAAGTGGCAGGGCATAGCTATCGATTCTTTCCCTCTCTCGCTCGCCACCATTCCCCTCTACACCCCCCCCCAAGCAGCTGTCACCCTCGCCCTCCCTCTTCCCTTCTGTTTATGCGGGGAGAGGAGCCATCTGCCGTGAACAGAGTGAAGGGAACCGAGACGTAAAAGATTCTTCCTTTCCAACTTTGCTCTTCCTTTGTTATAAGCCGAAAAAATGGCCTTGCATATCTGTATAGGAAACATTGTTAGCAAGATCATCCGCGCGACCGCCTATTGAAACGTATTTGTACTGTATAATCGAAAAAAAGACAATCGCATTAGACGGTAGTCGACATTGCAGGCACATTCCATTAGAGTGGAGTTGTGGAGTCCTAAAGTGGCGTTTGAAAAATGCCTTATCAAACAAGCATCGCGGAAATTGTAGAAACAAGCAAGTAAATGTAATCAAAAACCAAAAAAAAGAGAAATAATGCATTAAGAAAAAAACCAGCAACAATAAGTATAAATGTCACCCTAAACTCGCCGAAACATGGCAAGTTTGAAAGTTGAGTCCATAGAAAAAAGTCTACTTGCCGTATTTTCAGATTACTGTAACACGCTGGGTTACGGTAGATACATGCCCCTTGGATTGCCGTCCCGCAATACTTGGCAAAGAGGTTTGATACTTTCGGGATCTGAACCTACGGCATTCGTATTCCCAGTCTATCGCTTTAGCCACTCGGCTATGATGTTTAGTTGAATATATTTTGTAAAAAAATTACTCGAGTAATTACCCATAAATATCCAAAGAATGGATTTTTAAAACAAACTTTACGAAAAAAACTCAGTTTGCGGTTCCCGGATTACTGTATTTTTGGTTACGGTAACATGCTGGGTTACGGTAGTGCACTTTGGCATACGGTACTTTTGTTCAACCACCGACCATATTCGGACCATGAACCCCGGGTCATGGGGTGCGAAAGGACTTGTTTTTTCTTCCGGCCGCCTCATGGATACGGTAGGTCAAGGCTTTTTTTCGAAAATTTCATCACTATTTTTTAAAAAAGTCCAGACTTGCGAGATATTTTTTTTTTCATATTGCTATCATAGTTGGGGTACAGGATGGTCTATAAAATAGACGCATCAAAAGTGTCCTTTTTTACAGGTGAAGCAGATTCTTCACAAACTTTAGTGAAAAAAATTTGATTTTTTGATTTTTCTCGGTCAGTTTGAAATCGATCGAGATGAAACTTGTGGTGAATACTCAAAGAGCTGATGCGCATTATTTGATATATCATTGGTTTCGAACGCTTGCGAATTAAAAAAGTTGAAAAATTCACGGAAACTCTGAAAAAACGATGCCACTCGACGGAGAGTGATCCAGAACACTAAACCAGTTGGCGCAGAGCTACACTCGGTGAGTACTACTTGCCCACAAATTTTGGAGGAATTCGATTTTTCGCTAGTGCCAAGCATATTTTCACTGACTCAGATAGTCACTCTTATATACACTCTTCATTTCAAAGTTCTCTGTTTAATTCGATCTCGTCAAAGTTGATTGCTCGTCCCAGCACGCTTTCGACCGTGTTTTCAAAGCAGAAAAACTGTTCCAGCTCACGACGGCCGAGATATTCATTGAGTTTGATGAATCTCTCCATATGGAACATTCCTTCCGAGTAGAACTTAATTTTCCTCGTTCCATTCCAACTTCGTCTATTGTTCATATCGCGTACAACCGTCCACATGTGATCTTTCAGCTAATATTTTCAATTTACGGTTAATTTTCAGCATTGTATTACCTTCAATAGATAATATCCGGTATGTATCTCGTATTGTTGCAGTCTCTTTTCGATGTATTCCCATCGCTTGGAGAAAGTTTGAATGAATGGCGCACCTTCTTTGAGCAGATCTTGTTCGAACTAAGAAAGGTGTTGATGATAATTTAGTGTTCAATCTTACCTCATCGTTTTTCTTGTACACACGACTGCCCCAATTCTTGCTTACGAGAATTTCGCCATCTTCCATTGATATTCCCCGTCGCTCCTCACTGGTCAAGTTCATAACAGCGTATACTTCTGGAATTAAATAATATTTTTATTTTGGTATTGATTTCAAACGTACCTGTGCACAAGTCTACATATTCCTGAGTTGGCATGTGAATCTCTTCTGCCTTTTTGACAAACTTTTCCGTGACATTTTGGACAGGATACTCAGATAGATAGTGATTGTCCCGCATAAGATGATCGACGTTCACTCCAACTACTGTCCAGAACAAACGATAAAGTTCGTTTAGCGAACCGTTCCAGTCAGAATTCAGCCATCGAAACACGTTGTGAAGGCAAAAATGGCGCTCCATGTCCACTTTCGATTCGGGCGTCAGATTCTTGTATTCATTGGAAACCTAAAATTGCGTTTATTCAATTAGGAACTTAAAAGCTTAACTTAAAAGACTTGAAAGATCTTAAAAGACTAACTTAACTTAAAAGCATTTTAACTTAAAAGAGCAGCAAACCTCGCGAACAAATTGGGTTACAATACGATGCGATAATAGGAGTTGCACCCGCGCTTCGTTACTTCTATTTACTTTAGCAGGAAACGCCTTAGTGGCGTCTACAAACCAATTCTACAATGGTGAAGTTATTATCTGCATCGAGTGAACCACTACCGGTCTGCGGGGAATGTATATAAATTCCGAGACTTCCTCATTAACAATCAAAGCGAACACCGCTTCCATTGTTATGTTTTCAACCTGAAAAACAGATTCATGCTGATATTCTGCAATCGCTTACATTTTTCGCGAATTCTTGGAGTTCAAGGGGCGCGTTAGAAGCGAGGTCATTCCACATAGATACCCTCGAGGTGAACGCCAAATATATCAATGGAGCAATGTCTTCTAACTGACGATTTGTTGATTGCAAAGACATGCAATTTTGGGGACCCATACACTATCATTGAAGAAATCCTTCCTAATTTCGATACTCTGTAAATTTGAACTTATTTGCTCCAAATCTGATTCGGCAGGTGAAAGCTTCATCTCAATGTATGCATCTGAATATCAAGATTTGCAAATAATGTTTTGGGTTCGTTATATTTTGAGGATATTTTATCTAGTCACGCTTACCGTAGCAAGTCCTAGCGTACTGGACTCTAGAAATGTTGTAGCGAAGAGACTCCGAGTCTAAATCAGCGTAGAATTCCATTTCAAAAAATCTCTCTGACGATGGGGAAATATTTGTAGGACTGAGCACCTTCGCAAGTCGTTCGATTGATCGTTTGAAGTATTTCCCTTCATTTTCATCATCCGGCAAAATGTTCGCAGAATTCACCATCGAAAATACGAATAACGCAAGGATGCATAGCATTGTCTAAAATGAAAGTATGATAATAGACCTAATAGACTTGAGTGAAGTGAATGAAGATGTAACGATTCCGTAGTACACGTATCATTCAGTGACTGGCGTAAACAGAAGTCTCTTGTGATGTAAACTGCCTCATAGTCGTTACTCGAAAATATTCTTGATTACATTTTCACATTACAATCATCGTAATATCAAACAGTAATTTAGCAAGTATAAACGGCGCAATTCTAAGAGATACTGTTATGGAGAAATCACAGACAGAGTGTCCTAAAAAATAAATTATTGGAGCATAAAATCGTTCTAGTTGCGAAACCACCTCCGTAGGCGAAAGATGAAGTGTGCATACACAGAAATATTATTAAACAGTCACACGATTATAAATCATTTTGATGACTCCTCTACAGCAGTCAGCAAACAACGCAACCGAACCTCCAATAACATCTCCTAATCTGATACAACTCTTAGCTGACAGTAATTATTGTGAAATTATGACTGTTACTGCAAATATTAGTCAATGAGTATTTCGAAAAAATATCGAACCACCATTGATAAGCAATATAAAAAGCGAACCAGTTGTAATGCCAATCATAATCCTCAATGTGTATTTCCTTTTTTTCGAATGTTATCAATCTACCATAGGATTCCCAAAATGTGTTTTGACAACTTGATAAAATGAACTTGAGCGCGCAAACCAGCGAAGAATTTCAGGCAAATGGCCGTTGCAGCAGTCTTGCTGCTGGGAGCACTTCTCGCTCGGAGTGCACATGCTTACGTATATTCATGCGACGAGATCAAGCACAAGGTGAGCAGTTATTTTATGCAAAATTAAGGACAACATTTAGCTTAAAATCCGATTATTTTTACCTATTTCAGATGATCAACACAGACTTCACGGTACATGGAAAGTATTTATGCGTAGTGCCGCAGGAAAACGTGAGCTTAATTACATTAAAATAATTATTGATAAACACCTCCAGTTCACCAACTGGGACGCGTTCGATACCATTCACGCAAAGATCGGCAAAGATTCGACGAGGCTCGTTAAAAAAATATTTTTATTTCATTTTCAAAAATATTTTTTCCAGTTTTACCAGCATCGCAAATCAAACCAGTTACTGTGTTGCGAGTACGGCTGGCTCGTGGAAAATCGTTGCTGATTCTCCCCAGCAACTCGACTGCAAAGATCATTTTACCATGGTCGTGTCAAGCATTCAGCCGACAATCGTCAATTCGCTGCTGGATGTATGTGTTTTGGAATATTTTTCAAATACACGGCAATCATTATTTGAGTGCGAAATTAATCGCCAGTCGATAATTCATAGTTCATAATTATTAATCGAACATCAAGGCTAGGGTCTGTCGAGCAATGGCAATGTCGATGGTTTGAAGGCACCTTACTAGATTAACTTTTTAAAGGCGAAACAGCTGGTGTGACAAGTGCAAAGAAATGGAATAAGACGCATTTTTGACACAAAATGGAAACTCATTCTAAACGGAAATTGTTGTTCAGCAAGTCTCATGGAAAGTGGACACGGAAAATACGGTATTCGTTGCTCCACGTACCGGCTTGTGGATCCATTTTAAAGTAAGGCTGCTTTTTTTAAAATTTGAAATACCGTCATAAGAAACATAATTAAATAAAACCTATTCAAGGGGTGCTCTGGTGCCGGCAATATCACGGTGCTCGCTGGCGCTGGCTCTGAAGAAGAAGAGCACCGATATCTGATTAGGACTTGGCCGTGAGTCGTTTGTATTGGTTTGTTAGATAAACAGACATAGGTCTCTTCGGAAAAAAGTCGCATTACTATCGCCTATCTATATCTTTCCCGTGTCTTTCGCATCCATGCATGTCTTTCAAAATTCTAACTGATCTCCCCATTTTCGAGTTGACTTTTCAAGTTGATTTCAGGTGCAAATCTATCCCCGCTTGGGTGGTTTCTTTCGACAACGTGATTACGGTTCGAGCCGATAGCCAAGTGGCCTACACTGTGACCACCTCATCCGATCTTGATCAAGGTAGTGAGGGTTTTTTTCTCGAATATTTTATGTTCTAAAGGTAAAAGGTAAAGGTTATCTCGTTAATCAAGGCACTTGCGTCCTGCGGGAGATCACTGATAGGCCAGTTTTATGTTGTACATGGATAATAACAATGATGACTAAGAAAAAGAACAACCAAAAATGCATTTCGAAATAATATTTGCAGGAGCTTTGATGAGTAAATCCGGCGACCGCATGGTTGTGTTCACCAGTGGCCTTTCCGACAACTTGCAGAATCGCCTTGGAGGCATCCATCGTGTGGCCGTCGGTGATCACAATTGGTAAAATGATTCAAAAAAATAATATAAAAATAATTTAATAAAAAATGAGTTCGCAGGGAAACCCGACAGATCGATGTGGATATGAAACTTTCCTTCGATCCGAGCAACGTTCGCAGCAAGGTCACGCTGCGGAAGCATGTCATGGGACAGAAACTATCGTGAGCGAATGAAATTTCGAGAAAAAAAATGAAATTTTACGATTTTTTCAGCTATTTCAACGGCTCGCACTCAGATTCGTTCATAGCCAACTATTTCGAGGTATTTCAATTTGTTTTTTAAAATAAAAAATATACTCTAAATTTAAAAAAAAGTGAGGCCGTTTGCGAAAGAGTCGAGCAAAAGAAAGAGCAAGAGAAAGAGAAACAATCCTGGACGTGTTCGAAATACGGTTCATATTCTCGAGCATAAATGACGAGTGAAAAAATGAAAATTATATTTTTTACCTCCTTTTTCGCCCTTATTTCAACATTCCAGATTCTCTACGAGCCCCACCAATTCGTTCCTGCCAACGTCTGGCGCAGTCAAGACCTCGTGGTTGTTGATGTAGCGATCGGAACGGAAGACTTCTCGCAGAAGCGAGGTTTTCGCATATTGTAAATTTGAAAATAATCGCATTCAGCTCCACAAGAAGGCATCTGCACGCCGAAATCGATCGCTCAAAGCGGCATTTCTTTGGATGCTCAAAATTCCGGATTTTCGGTGACCATGAATCTGCCCGTGTTCCTCTTCTGCCTGCTTCTCGTTAGCATCCTGGCTGGAGCGGCAAT
This sequence comes from Pristionchus arcanus, assembly GCA_900490705.1. Classification (NCBI taxonomy): domain Eukaryota; kingdom Metazoa; phylum Nematoda; class Chromadorea; order Rhabditida; family Neodiplogasteridae; genus Pristionchus; species Pristionchus arcanus. Next base: position 103,334 of record LS488007.1, read on the forward strand.
CGCTCTATTGGTTGGAGTGGTAAGGAAAAATAGGGTTTCCAGAATGAAGAATCAAGAATGAACGGAGAATAAATACGTTAAGTCCAGTTACAATATGATGTGGCAACTTTATTGCAGATCCGCAGAAGAACAAGTGCGAAGAATCGTCGGAATGCGAGGGTAAGCCATCGATAAGCATTGACGTTAAATAATGACTAATTACAGACGATTCGCAATCTTATCGAATAAGAACGGAAAGAAGACGAGGAATAAGTATATATTTTACTGAAAATATGTCGAAATGCGATTCTGTGCACACTTATTCTTGAATTTGCACAATTTGATATAATTCGCAAAATAAATATTGGAGGGTTCCGTGTCATTGTTCATTGTAAGAGGCAGGACGTTCCACATCTAGTTAGAGCTCGAGAAAAAGGTTGGCCTTACTGTCTTTGACGAGAAGAGGAACTTTCGGCTCCACAGGAAGAGCAGGGAGAAGTTCGACTAGATCGCCCTTAGTTTCGTTGCCATGGACCTCCTACGATACATTCTATCGAATGATGGAGCTCTTAAATTTTGTAAAGGCTGAAATAAATAGCATACTGTCCAGATAAGAACGAGAAGAAGGAGAGGAAGGTAGGTCATTCCCATAGTTCGATGTCAAAAGGATCAAGCCAGCTGTTTTTATACCCGACTTCATCGTGATTAGATTACCGTTTTAAGCCCATTTAAATCGCCGAAATTTACTTCCAACAAGTGAAAGGAATTTGTTTTGATTCAAATTTGGCTGAGGTCATTCACCGAAATTCGAAATTCACAAAGAGAATCCATTCAGCCTACGATCGTTATCATTCTCATTTTCAAAATTTCGAATTGGGTGCGGAATTACTGTTTGAATGGCTTCACTGGCACGTCTATCCCACACACTCACATTGTAGCGAGAGAAACCGAGAGACAACGTGGTCTGAACGAAAGAAATCCTGATCCCGACGTTGTGGTCGGGTATAAAAGCTGCGGCTAGGATCAGTATGGCACCGAACGATGGGACATATCTCCCTTCTCCTCCTTCCTCTTCTCTTCTCCGGTGGACTAGTCTTCGGGGTATTGCTCCAAAACTAACTTTACTACAAAATTTGATATTCATTCCCTCACTTTCAGGCAAGCCTGGGAAAGGCCAAGACCGAGCCTGCTCAACTCGAATTTCCTCTCCTAGAGCGTGACGGTCAGTGCAATGTATCAAAAAACGGCACGCTTGCAAAACAATTTTCAGAGCTGGTAACTACGCAGGAGGCTTGGGAACACTTCGGAAATCGTACTGCGTGGCAGAGATGTCAGGATCTGTATCCACTGCTGGCCGTGGGAGACTTGATCGAGCTTGTGTAAGTATACGAAATTTATCTATTTTTGCTATATTTTTCCAGCGGAGTAGTTCCCGTGCAAGCTCTCGAAGACTTCGTATTCCAAGTAGGTAGTTTGTTGTTGGAATATATTGTTCTTAGCTGAAATAACACAGTTTCAGAACTCATTGAGTGTACCATTTTAGCACTGGGCAGTCTACTCGAGACAGAGGAACGGTGTGCATTTCATCGTTAACTATCGTAAGTTAATTTTTGAGAGCGATATTCTTCTCTTTACAATTATTTTTTTTAAAGACTTGCGCAGTTCCGATGGATTTTGGAGTTTGTTTGTACTAGAACTTTCTAGAATGATTCGCGTTTAGATCTCGCCCCGCCACACAAGGGAATAGTCCGCGAAGAGCCACTCGATGAAAAGTTCCACAACCGAACGTGCAGAGTCAACAATCGACAGGACTGGATGTACGTATATTTTCTTTTTTTTTAACTTTCACAAATTAATATCTGATAAGTGAAAGCAATTCAGTGATGCTCCATTCCTACCATGGCTGACCGTGGAGCGAGCTCGAAAATATGTAAGAAAACCCTACTGTGCTTGGCAAAATAAATCTGAACCGATAAAACCGTTTTAGATCGGGTTAAAAGAGTACAATCTGCATGATAACAACTGCGAGCACCTCGCAAGATGGAGCCGCAATGGAGTCAGGAAGTCCCTTCAAGTTGGTTTTTACATCTGAACTGAGTCTCAGCCTCGCATCACCGTCAAAGTTGAGGGAATCGTGGAGGGGGGGGGGCGAAAAATTCGAAACTGAGAATATTTCGTTCATACTTCAACTTCTGAGCAACGACAAAGGGTTACTGAGAATCAACATCCATTTTAGATAATCAAACGTGGCAAGACAGACAGGGTCAAGCGGTTTCATCCTATCATCGAGAATGTCAAGGACAGCGTGGTTGACGCTGCCCACTTTGTTGCCGATGGAGCTAAGAAGAAGGTCGTGTGGGTCATGGATAAGGTTTCCAACAAGGTGGGTGTGTTTTTCCTTGCGATCCCTAATTCTTATCTCCTTAACCCTTAACTTTAAGCACATCAACAAGCACTACAGTGACCCGTGTGAGCAGCTTGATGATGACTACGAAAGATACAAAGTGTTGCTCACAGAGGACGATGTGGAGCCCAAAGGGCTCTCTCCGATCAATGAGGTACTGAATCTCTATGAATTCCTAATCACACAAATCCCATATTTCAGGCTGATCCCAAAGAGTTCAGAACGGACACGGAAATTGAAGATGAATACTTCTGTCCAGCCAAGATCAAGCACTGATGTTGACTGAATTACTCATTACTTACGATAAAGTTTATACTGTATCTCATGTTGTTTGTTCAATACATGCAACATACAACACGCTATTTCTAAGTTGAACAAATGTTTCCTATTCAATCAGTCGATCAATAATTCTCCCCTCATTTGACTTGTATAACTAAAAATCATAACTCAAAATCAAATTAACGTGCATATTCGGAATATTATTGAAATCAAAATATTTTTTTCATTCTAATTTTCATTTACTTCTTCTCCCCTCATTCTCGCCTCTCTTCCGCTCGTCGCACGGTCTCTCCTCCCTCGCTCCGAGGGCTTGCGCCTCCTATCTACATGAGGTTGTGTTATTTCCTTGTTATTTTCATTCTCCAAACTTGCATCGCTCATTATCAATTGCATAGGTTTCTTCGATGAATCTTCATAGAAGCATTTAATAGAGTAGGCACTAAAGTAAAGATGTGCCCATCATTTCCGAAGACTTGTACAACGTCATGTATTCATTTCATTGCAGGGAAGCGGAGAGTCGCGAGTCGTCGTCGGGCCAGAGCCAGACGCGGCGTCGCAAGGTGGCTTCTTTTCACATTCCAATGTCTATTACGGCAATCTGCTCCATACCACTAACCCATGCTTGGCCTTCAGCGCTTTCTCCCCTTCTCCTTCGCACAAAATCCCCACACCATCATTAATCGATTCATCTCATTTCAGCGCGACCGGATCCGGGATTTCGCTCGACGTTGCAAGAACAGAGTGCGCAGCAACGGGAGCAGCTCGGAGAGCTCGGATGAGAGCAGTGGAGCGAAGAGCAGCGGATCGGCAGATAGCGCGAAGTGAGGAATAAAGGACTGATAAGAGTGATATCTTCATTCTTTCGTAGTTTCTGATTGGTCAGAATGACATCCTGATATTTCCCTGTCAATATTGTAAGGATAGCATCAATGATGAAATCATCCATAACTGCATCATCGTCGTTATAAATACTCGCTGTTGGTACCGAAAACCTCATCGATCGCTCACACACATGGAAAATGGGTCGCGATCGCCGCTTAGGTTTCGCTATTTTATTTCAGCTCGAATCATTTCTTCATTTTGCACACACACTCCCACTTAAAAGTGGCGTGTTTGAAATGATATAAATCCGCTAAATGTTAGGTTTCACTGACTTACGAAAGTTCGAAATACCTCTGTTCGTAAACTTTTCACTCCATATTGTAATTTTCAGTGAGAAAACGGCCATCTCCGCCTCCTCATCCACCTCCCTCATCGACACGCCAAAGAAGAAGGAGTACTGCCGGCCGCCCATCTGCCGGATACCGTTGAAGGGTACGGTAGCCTATTCGCCGGTTCCTGCTAAATGGAACGGTTACGGTTACCCATCTGCCGGATTCCGTTGAAGGGTACGGTAGCCTATTTGGCGGATCCCATTCAAGGGTACAGTTAGACACGGAAGCCTCACTACTTTGGGGTGAAGCTCGTGCGGCCTAAAAAAGAGTGCCAAAATGACAAAATCGATCGATTCTACCGTAATCTACTGTAATCTACCGTAACCTACCTTAACCTACCGTAACCTACCGTAATCTACCGTAATCTACCGTAATCTACCGTACTCAGAGCACGCGGATCTCGGCCTGTCCTTCGCCGGGTGCGGCTTCCTCGCGCTGTACCACTTTGGCGTGATCAAGTGCCTGATGCGGAACGGAAAGGTACTGTAATTATCGATTGTTGTATCAATCAATAAAGGGACTCTCCCTATGACTACTTCCTCTCTTCATACTGAGTGCTACCTTTCCATTTTGAGAGATGAGCCAGCTCGCAATATGAATAGATAGATGCTTCATTCGTACAGTAGCCCTGAATTGAGATGCGAGTGATTCCGTTTCTGGTTACGGTAATTATCGATTTTCACCTTCACAGACGTTGATGAGTCGAGTGCGGCGCGTGAGCGGCGCCTCTGCGGGATCGCTCGTGGCAGCGATTCTCGTCCTGGCGCCCGAGGTACGGTACTGGATACGGTATCGATTGTTTGAAAGGAGTTGAGGAGCAGTGTATTTGACGAATACTATAGCGTCCGAAGGTACTGTAACGATTACAGTATCGTTAATTCAAGAAGATACTGGGACTTCTTGGCTATGGCATTGTTTAAACGAATGCTATGCTACATACTATGAAGGCCATGTTGAGGATACTTTCAGGAACGGTATTCGAATACAGTAACAATTGCCATCTTTAGGAACTGGACGCGTCGATGGAGGCCCTCTACGACATGGGCGATCGGATACACTCGCTGCCGTTCGGCGCCCTCACCCCTGGATTCTATCTGGGCAAGGAGTTGGCGGAGGTAGAAATAAGAGGTTTTACGAGTTACGGTAGATCAAGTTCATATACCAGATTAGACTACAGTAGAGTGGTTACGGTAGGTCCTGAATACATACTAGATCGCAAAAAAAAATTAGTTCCTTCCAGGTCGTGGACCGTTTCATCCCTCTGGACATCTCGCACGGCAACCACCGCCTGTTCATCTCGCTCACGGGTCACAAGGTATACGGTAGATTAGGGAATACGGTAGTGTGAACCAATCGATAACTGACTGGAATAATTGCACGGTACCCAAATTCAGAGAGCCGATTAATAGTCATGCCCCCAAATCGATAACTGGTCGTATACGGAAGCTAAGTGACACCGTAGCCGGTTCCGATCGATTACTGAAAATATAGATCAAAGATCAAAGATCAATTTTCAGACGCGCGTTAACCGCCTCGTCTCGGAGTACCCATCGCGCGCGTACCTCATCAAGTGTCTCGAGGTACCTTATCCTAAATTTATTCAGAACCAAAAAGGTGAAAGGTGCTAGGCATTATCCTCGCAAGGCGGCGTCGTATAGTAGCAACATATGCCAAGATAAAACGGAAAAGAGCATGATTTATTACATTTACAAGCTTGGGATACACAAAAAATGGGGTTCGCAGTTCGAAAAATAATAATATAATGAATCCAGGGCTCGTGCTTCATTCCCGTGTACTCTGCGGGCATCAAGGCGCCCGTACCCGAGATCGACGGACAGGTACAAAATCTGAAGAGTAAATAGCAATAGATTGGAGTTGCCACAGTTCCACACGCTTACTTACCACTCGAATGGCGGGTGTTTTACACAAAAATGCGAAATAATGTTGTCACATTGTATAGATTCAATAAAACGAGACTATTTTCATTTATTATCACAAAAATACCGGAAATAAAGTACCTACTTTCCTCATTTCCAGCCATGGGTGGACGGCGGCTACACGAACAACCTGCCCGACTACTCGGATCTGCGCACGATCACGGTAAATACATTTTAAAAGTAACAAATAAAAATAAGTGTTCTTCAACATGTTTCACAAAAAATCACCAGTATTGTAGTCTCATCAAAGACTGTGTCTTGCTCCAAGCTCTAGTCATATTGTGCAGTAGTATGATGCAGTAGTGATCTCTCGCAGGACATACCGACGAGAGAGCATGTAAAACGAGGAGAGTGGCATGCTGTCATCACTAGTGTGCTGTAGGAATGCCTGGCCAATTCCATTAACTTTGCGGCCACTCACTCCCTCGGAAAATGGGGGAATAAAAGTCAATAAATTGGTCAACCCAACACCAATTACTCTATTAATTGGTATTGTCTCCAAGTATTGGGTAGAGGATTGTCATCAAGAGTCTTCAGGTCTCCCCACTCGGGTGCGACTGCGACATAACTCCGCCCGCGGGGAAGGTCGTGTTCGACTGGAAGATGACGATCGCCAATCAGCATATGAAGGTCGGTCTTCATCCACCTATTGTTTGACGTGTATGCCTCCCAAATATAGTCCTAAAATCATACCTGTGCACGCCGCCGGCGACCTATTTGTAATTTACCATAAATTCATTGTATACCATAAATTCATATTATATTTACCATAAATTCATTGTCCCGCACATTCCCACGTCATTAACCCATACATGGTCAATAGTCGGTTGGGGCCCGCGGGGAAGGTCGTGTTCGACTGGAAGATGACCATTGCCAATCAGCATATGAAGGTCGGTTTTGAACGTATTTTGCAGATTAAATTCACAGAGCGAGACTTAATTTCTATGTAAAATTGTTATTTTTATAGATCGCAATACATGAGTGTGCTAATGAAGAAATATAAAATATTTTTAAAGATGATTTAAACTGAAATTGCTGAATCTCAGGTGAATCTGCGGAACATCAAACGCGGCGCGCAGACGCTCTTCCCGCCCTCGCGCGCCACCCTCAAACACTTCTACAATCAGGTAGATCACTGTCGATTGTTGATCTTTTTTTTTTAAATTATCGATTACGATACGTTGAAATTGTTAAAATTGTTGAAATTGTTGTGGAATCCTTAAAAGTGGGTCCCACCTAGCGTTGCCTTACGACTGTAAAATCGCTTGACATGGATACACCTTTACCTTTCACCTTTAACCTCTAAGACCGTTTTTTTTACTAAATGAAGAGCATGTTTGGCAAGTTTTTTCCGGACCTTATTACTTCATCTTTAGCCAACCTATACTGCAACAAAAAATCAAAATTTGTTCAAACCGTAACCTCACCACACCATTCCAGGGCTACCGCGACGCGTTCAAGTTTTTGCTCGCGAACGATATGCTGGAGCGAGATTCGGGCTCGGAAGTCTGACCCACCGTACTCCCCTAGTCTGACTCTACCGTGCCCTCCCCATCTACAGTAGTTGAAGTAGAGAAACAACTTCCATTTAAAACGAATAATGTCTTGTGTCAATAAAAGAAATTGAACGCGAGGAGATACCCAATGTGTGCTATTTTTGCTATTTTTCTGTCGTAGTTGAATGCTCTTCTGTTCTTTTTTTAGTCGGGCTTTCTTCACAATTTTGTGTCGTCACAGCGTGCCATTGAGGATCGCCTCCTTTGTTCGCCGCGGCGGTCGTATTCTAATGAGATGAGGGGTGATTGGATTAGTCTCCTCTCTCTCGCTAATCCAATTTAACTGCTCGATTCGGTCGCCGAGAAATTCGAGATTCCCCTAGCACAGCGTGCCATTGAGGATTGCCTCCTTTGTTCGCCGCGGCGGTTGTATTCTAATGAGGGGAGAGGGAGAGCGAATCATTTCGCGCCATTTGAGACGACTTTGCGGCGCGAAATCGATGGGTTTGCGGTACAAAATGCGATGCCGACGCTAAACCAATATGAAAATCGAAAATCGAGTCCCTACAGATTGTCAGCTATTAGATTCTCCATCGATCTCTGTAATTTATTGGATCTAACTCCGATTTTAAGCAAAGTTGAGGCAACTTTTGGATGAGAAACATCGCTTTTTGACGATTTTGAGCTCTTTATCTAGATTTTCAGGCTTCTACGAAAAAACATGAACAATCGAGTCCCAGCAGATTGTCGGCAAGTAGATTCTCTACCGATCTATGTATTTCATTTACTCCAACTTCGATTTTTCGCAGAGTTGAGGCTACTTTTTGACAAAAAGAGTGAAAATTGACGAATTCAAGTGTGTTTCACGGAAATATTGAGTACAGCGAACACAATTGATTGGTTAATGGTCAATTTCAAATAAGTTTCTAGATATGCCCAAATAGAGTTTTGCTTCGTCAGTACAAGTTTGAACACGGTTTATTTCATTTCACCCATTTCCGACCGCGCTCATCACGTAAAATGGGGGTAGAATGAAGGGGAGGGAAAAGAGAACCAAGAATTCGATTCCGCCATGCAAATGAAGTTTTTGATCTGCCTTGGCACGCTGTGCCTAGGTATAATAGACGAGCGGCCGTAGGCCGCTCGCGGTCGCTTTGCGAGTGAAGAATGAAGA